>VSMD01039711.1:0-11618 GCA_008750895.1 Mirza zaza
GATGGGGGACGGGGGGGATGGGGGGACGGTGGGGGACGGTGGGGGACGGTGGGGGCACGGCGGGGGGGATGAGGGACGGTGGGGGATGGTGGGGGACAGTGGGGGGATGGGGGGACGGTGGGGGGACGGTGGGGGACGGTGGGGGGCCCAGCCTGCGCAGAACGGGGCGTGGCGGGACGGATGCCCACTAGTGCGCGGAGGGCCTGTGCCTTCTTGGGGTTGGGGGGTGGCTGGGGAAGCGTGGCGTGGGGACAGCCCCGCTTGCCCCCGGGCGCCCTGCGGGTCCTCCCGCTGCAGCCGTGTGGCGGGGAGTGAAGGGCAGTGCGGGCCGTCGTCTAGCACCCTTTCCTGCCTTCTCTTGTCCCCACGCCTTCTTTGCCCCAAGTCACAAGAGATGGTGCCCAGCTGGGATGTGGTGTCCACGCCACGCTTACCTTTCTGAGGCACCGCGATCCTCCCCCGCAGCTGCAGGACTGGCATTCCCGCGGCGACCGCACGGTGCTGGTGATCGCTCACAGGCCGCAGGTGCTCCGGCGCCCCCACCAGGTCCTGGTGCTCCGTGGCGGCGAGCTGCGGGGGCGCGCCCAGCCCGGCGAGGGGCAGGACGCCTATTCCCGCCTGGTGCGCCAGTGGCTGGAGGACTGCGGCCCCAGGGACCCCGGGCCTTCCCAGGGCCGTCTCCAGGCCCCCGAGCAGCTCCTGCTTTGAGTGTCCCCGGGGGCTGTCCTGGGCTGGAGGCATGGGGGAGATTCGGACACGCAGTGCTTTTGGCGGGGCGGAGCGTGTGGGTGGGTGCTGTTTGGGCCCAGGAACCTTATTTCCTGGGTGCGTGAGCTGTGCCTGGTGCTGAGTAGTGGTCTGTGCATAGTGAATACATTTAGAATATTGTCCTTATTATATAAACGGTTCATATGGAAAATTTAGACTGTAGAGAAAAGTACAAAGAAGAAAAGAAAAACTACCCATTGTTTTCCTCCCAAAGAGAACTGTGGTTACTACTTTGCTGGCTGATCTAGCAGCCGTTTAACTCTGCTTCATGGTACAAATTAACCAATGTGACATAAATATTCATGAGGTTGCCTTTCTGTGTCCTTCCTCATTCTCACCAGTGTCTGATATTTGGGGGAGCTAGGGTGTGGAGGGACAGACAGCAGTGCCCTGATAAAAAGTGTTAATAATAACATGATAATGGCTACCGTTTATAGATTTTTAATATGAGGAACTAAGCTAAGCATCTTTCTCATATTATCAGTTTTAATCCTTATCTCCAACCGTGTAAGGTCAGTTATTATTATCCCCATTTTACAGATGAGGAAACTGAGGCTCAAAGAGATTAAAGGACTTTCCCAAGATTACACAGTGGTGGAGTTGGAGTTTGAATGCAGGCCTGATCCCAGAGTGCACACTCTGAACCAGTTAATTATAGTGCATCTTTTGTCCGTAATCTCCAGTCCCTAATTAGATCAAGCAAAGCTCTGTTGCTTCCAGCTCCGAATAGCTCTGAGTGGATGATCTTCTCTAGTCCCATGGTTAGAGCCTTCATTCGTAGTCTTACATGATCTCATCTACAGAGAAGTTTCTCTGCCATTAGTTCCCCTCCTCCAGCCATCCTTCACGAAGTCATTTTTCCTTCTAAGGTACATGGGGCAATGTCACTTCCATAAGATCCTTCAGGTGCTCTTATCCCCTCCTGCTGAGATCCTTTTCAGAGCACACAGGGTCTTCTACCGATCTGTGTCGCCCTTTCCTGTTGCATTCAGCCCCAGCCACAACAAATCTGCCCTCCCAGCGCCTGTGTGGCTTTGCATACGGTGTTTTCTTACCCATCCCCTGCTCCACCCTGTCCTGGTTTCTGAGTTCTTAACTCAGACGTAACTCGGGGTTCGGGTCTTCCAGGAAGTAGTCCTTACCTCCTCCGTCTGAGAAAGTGCTCTTGCCATGTGCTTCTGTCACTCCTGGGCCCTGCCCTCCTTTGTCCTTACACTAGACCGACACACCTAGGGGGATTCATAATAGACAATAAATAAAAAGTCTGTCGAATAAATGAAAGAATGTCTCCTCCACTGTCCTCATTCTCCATCCTCCCTGCCTGTTCTCACCACTGAAAGCCCAACGTCGCACACATTGCTGGTGCTGGGAGGTACTTACCTTGGACGGCTCCTCTTCTAGGAAACAGAAACTTTCACGTTCCTAGAAACAGCAGGTACTTTCCACGGTTAGCAGTGATTCACCAGAACTGGTTTGGATTTTTTCTGCTTGGCAGCTGTTGGGAGCAGGGTGGGGCGAGAGTGGGGAGACTCTCATGCAGACCTGCCTTTGCTTCCCTCTGGGGCCGCCCTGCTCTCATGCCCTCCTCCCCCAAAACTCCACAGAGGGTAAAATGGGCATTTGGAGAGAGAGGAGAAGGCTGGTCTGATTTCCTTCGCCTCCCCACAAAATGTTCTTTCTGTTTACAAAGTGGGAAATAATTCCTGCATCTCCCGACCTTGTGGAAGCCGAAGCCCTCATGGAAGAGGATGGTCTGTGAAAAGTCTGATACCCGCAGTACCCATAGGTCGTAGGTCATTATACCCATAGGTCATAACACTTTAAACCTGGAAGCATCTGAAAAGTTATGTAGCAGCCAAACCTTACCTTACAGATAGAGAAACTGCCCTGAAATCACACAGCTAAGCAGGATAGAGCTGGGAGGAAAACTTAGTTATCTTGATGGGCCCCACAGGAGGATGTAATAGACTTTACAGTCTTAAGATATCCCTAGAATTTCTTGTCCCAGGGGAAACTCAGGTAAGCCTCATGTCAGGGACATAGAAACTGTTCCCTGACAGTCAAAGTGTTCAACCCAAACTCCTACAAGTGTCATCCGTGCGGTAACTGCAGATACTAGTTAGTACTCCTGGTTTGCCCTGGAGTTCTTTTCATTCACTTCTCCTACCCCATCTCCATTTGATTTCCTTGCCCTATAATTTCCCCACGTTCTTGTCACTTACCTTCAGTGTCTTTCCCATCAGCCCTGTCTTACTTTTTCTACAGGAGGAGCTGAATGGAGAGGGGAAACTTAGGAAACTCTCATTTCTTTGGACCCCAAAATAACCCATCTGCCCTGCCCTATAGGGAAACAGCATTGAATTCCAAGTCCACTGTGCCCCTGCCTAGTGGCACAGCCACCTGGCATCCACATGGCAGTTGTGAATCAAGAGGAGGAAATGTGGAGTTGTCAGAATTTTGAGGTGGGGAAAGACAAGGAACGTTCTTGCTTGCGAGCTGGTGCTGAGAGTGAGCCAGAGGAGCGCCTGTTTGAGGCTGATGCCATCTAGTGGTCCTAGGAAATATCAGGTTTAAAGCTAGAGTTTTATGGAATCTAACAAATTACAATAATTCTAATAAAACTAATCATTCCCTGGGTGCTTACTATATGCTATTTCTGCACTAAGTTCCTGACGTATACTTTTCACTTTATCGTCAAGACAATCCTATGTGGGAGGTATTACTATTCCAATTCTAAGAATGAGAAAATGGAGTTTTAGAAACATTTACTAACTTGCCTGGGTCACATAGCAAGGAAAAGGTGGACTTTGCCCAACTTTGCATCAAAACTCCTCAAAAAAGTTGCTTATACTTCTTGATTTCACTTATTTTCCTACCATTCTCTTTTTTAAAGGTAGAGTTTATTTAAGTAGGCAATATATCAATGTGGTTTAAAATTCAAAAGGCATTAAAAAATATAGAGAGGGAAGGCTTAAGTCTCATCTTTTCCCATGGTTTGCTAATCCCCCTTGCATAGGTAATCCAAACTGTGAGCTTTATGTTTATCCTTCCAGAGAAATATAGTCTGTATTTAAGCAAATACATATGTATTCTTGCACCCTATTTTCACAAATAGTAGCTCCCTGAATCCATTGTTCTAAACTTTACTTTTTTTTTTTAGAGGTTTGATTTCTTTCTTTTTATTTTGGCATATTATGGGGGTACAGATTTCAAGGTTTCAATAAATGCCCATTCCCCCTCTCCCCCCACAAGTCTGAGTCTCCAGCATGACCATCCCCCAGATGGTGCACATCTCACTCATTATATATGTATATACCCGCCCCTAAACTTTACTTTTTAAGGTAAAAATATAGGGCAACAATCAATAGAGTGAATAGACAACCTACAGAATGGGAGAAAATATTTGCACACTATACATCCAACAAAGGGCTAATAACCAGAATCTGCAAAGAACTAAAGCAAATCAGCAAGAAAATGTCAACTACATAAAAAGTGGCAAAAGACACAAACAGAAGCTTTTCAAAAGAAGATAGACTAATGGCCAATAAACATATGAAAAAAATGCTCAATGTATCTAATCATCAAGGAAATGCAAATCAAAACCACAATGAGATCTCACTTAACTCCAGTGAGAATGGCTTTTATCCAAAAGTCCCAGAACAACAGATGCTAGTGTGGATGCAGAGAGAAAGGAACACTTACACACTGTTGGTGGGACTGCAAACTAGTACAACCTCTATGGAAAGTAGTATGGAGGTTTCTCAAAGAACTAAAAGTAGACCTACCATTTGATCCAGCAATCCCACTACTGGGTATTTATCCAAAGGAAAAAAAGTCATTTTATCAAAAGACACTTGGCATCCATATGTTTATTGCAGCACATTTCACAATCTCAAAGACGTGGAATCAATCCACGTGCCCATCAATACATGAGTGGATTAACAAAATGTGGTGTATGTATACCATGTAGTTCTACTCAGCCACAAAGTAAATGAATTAATACCTTTTGTAACAATCTGGGTGGAACTAGAGACTGTTCTCCTAAGTAAAGTATCACAAGAATGGAAAAACAAACACCACATGTACTCACTATTAAATTGGATCTAACTGATCAACACTCAATGTAAAACTCAACGGAAATCAAACAGGTGGGAAGGGGGAGGGGGATGGATAAATTCACAACTAATAGGTACAGTGCAGACTATGTGTGTGATGGATACACTTATAACTTTGACTCAAATTATACAAAAGCAATTCATGTAACCAAAACATTTGGACTCCCATAATATTCTAAAATAAAAAATACATAAATAATCAATGGGACCTTAGGAGGAATGTGCGATACTCTTATCCCTTATTTTTAGTAAAATGTCTGTGTATAACTAATTGCCACTTGTTAGATATTGTCCAAACTCACTTTTGATCTTGAGTGTTTTTACCTTCACAGACTTCATAAAAATAAAAAGAGTATTTGCTTGTTCCTATTATATTGCAACCAGGAGAGCAAACATACACCTTTTTTCCCACAAGTGACTGGGTAAAACTGAGGCTAACAGGAGGGTATAGAGTTTAAAGAAAAACAACTTAAAGTCACCTGGCTAATGTCAACACCGACACTAGAAACCAAGTCCTTTTACTCAGGATTAGTGGCCTCAAAATGTGCTTTCTCTGAAGCAGCACTTTACTAGGAAATATGAAAATCCACCTTTGTTGTCCTTCTGTCAAAGGAAATAAAATTGAGCAACTTTTGTAATTTTAACATTGTTACAACAGATGCTACATGAACTCAAGTGGAACTCTGACTGTCTTGAGAGCTGAATGAAACATCCTACCACCCATTGCTGCTACGTCAGGGTATTAACCACTTGGGTGCGGCGCCCACAGCCGCGACACCTTGCCACAGCCGCGACACCTTGCCACAGCCGCACTCACGGGCCGCAAGGCAGCTTGTGCTGTGCGTTGACGACGGATCCGTTTTGCTTTGTGTGATGAGGAAAGCTCTAAAGCACTGAAAGCTTGTTTTACTTTACAGGCAGCTTTACTTGTAATGTCAATCAGAATAGGTAACATATACATATATGTTTTCATTATTTTTAAATGTTTGCAATTTTATTTTGATAAATGAAAAATTAGAAAAATATCGCGGCTGTCGGCTAAAGTCGCTGTGCGCGCTCATCTGTGGCTGTCGACTATAGTCGATGCTGGTACCGAAGTGGTAAAAAAAAGAGACAGAAGGAAGAGGTGGCAGAGGCCCAAGTTGAGCAGCATGAGAGACTCAGACACAATGGGAGGGAGAAAGAAATAAACGCCTGTAATATCGCTGAACGAACAGACATTGAGGGCACGTGAGAGGCCTGCTAAAGCTATGGTACTTCTGGAGCTAATTTGCAAGCGATACAATTCAGAATAGGTGACATGCGATACGATGTCTGACCTTTATTTTCTTTCCCACCTCAAACTTGTCGAAATGTTTGACCAAATTTTCTATGAACATGAATCACTCCTACAATATTTAGTTGAACTACACATATTTCTCAAAACAGTAATATAATGCTCTAGTATACTTTAAACATCGTGTAAGTACATGGTGTGCTTATTATATTCAAGTCATTTCTGAGATTGTTTTAGTGCCTATTGATGATGTATTTCCAAGGCTGAAAACAAAATGCTGTTAACGCATGTATAACCAGAAACGCCATGCATTGTGTTTTTGCAGGGACTTCTGTTTTAGAGATGATCGCTGCATGGGGCCTCTGCCTTTATGAAGGAAAATTTGCAAATTTTAGCTCTGTGTTATAATGTTCATGTTTTATTAAAGAAAAGCATGTTTTTGTACTAAAATAAAACCCCAATCCAACCTTTAAAAAATAAAAAATAAATAAAAATATACAGCTATATAGTATTTTATTTTATGGAAGTTTCATATTTTATGTAGCCTGTCTCCTCCTATTGATCAGTACTTAGGTTATTGGAAATTTGTGCCATTGGTAGCAATGACTTGTATAGACATCGTAATGCACATGTGCAAAAATATGAGTATGATAAACCCTAAAGGGTGAGTTGCTGAGTCCAATATAAATATTTTAATATTGATAAATATAGCAAAATTGCCTTCATAGAGGCTGATTTACAATCCTAGCAGCAAGATGTGAGTTTGTACATTTCACCATTTCTTACCAACACAGAGTGTTGTTAATTTTTTAGATTTTGCCAATCTTATGGGTGAAAGTGGCATCACATTATACTTGTCACTTGCTTTTTAAAATTATGACCTAAGTAACAAAGATACTGCACCCAGGAGTAAAAATTGGGATGAAGAAGCAAGATGAGAAGAATAAACAAACATATACACATGTGCAGGCACACACAACAAATCTGTCAAAATATTGGTAAATCAGAATGAGGAATGAAATGTGACTATAACTATAAAAATCACCAAGAAAATGACAATTTAATTGCAGAACAATCACAAGTTACATGAGACTGAGGCAGATAAAGTAAAAGCATTCTAAAGCGTTTCTTTATTGGAAGGAGGTTAGAGATACTGATTAACTTCAGATGTTGCCACGTTAGGCAGTCACATTAAAAATGTAGGACTAACTCTTAACTAATGTAATTAGAATTTAAAATTCCTAAACCAGTAGGGGGAAATTAAAGAATGCTTTAAAAATGTAATCAATTTAATATAAGCCATGAAAGGAAAAAAAAAAGGAGCAATATCAAAACATAACAAATAGCACAATATATGATAATAGAAACAAATCTGGATAGCTTAGGAATCATAATATATAAATAGTTTAAATCTGGGAATTAAAGAGGTTCTCAGATTGGATTGAATCTGGCTTAAAATATCACAAAATTAAAATATTACAAAATCCAGTTTTATGCTGTATGTGATTCACAAGAATCACAGAGAAAATCTAAAGACATGAAAGACATGAAAGGTTAAAATTAAAAACCAGTATAAGATCATGAAACAAAAACTAACAGAAGACAGCTTGTGTAATTACAGAAATGTTTAATTTAATTTAATTTTTCTTTTTGAGACAGAGTCTCACTCTGTCACCCTGGGTAGAGTACAGTGGCATTATCATAGCTGCTCACTGCAACCTCAAATACCTGGGCTCAAGTGATCCTCCTGCCTCAGCCTCCCAAGTAGCTGGCACTACAGGTGTGTGCCAACATGCCAGGCTAATTTTTCTATTTTTTGTAGAGGCAGGCTGTTGCTCTTGCTCTGGCTGCTCTGGAACTTCAGGCCTCAAGCAACTTCCCACCTCAATCTCCGAAGTAGTGCTGGGATTACAGGTATGAGGCACTGTACCCGGCCTAATACTCTTCTTTGGATTTCATTCAGCATTTTGGAGAAAATGTCCCCTTTCTTCTCCTTTTTATCTTCAATTTCTCTTAGCTACAGATGCCTTCCACTTAATTCAGAAACTTAAGGTCTTTCCTGTCTTAAAAGTATCTTCCCCTACTACTATCTCCCCTACCTAAATGAGTTCCCTATAGGGGAACTCATTCCTCTTATCTAACCCTAACTTCATCACCATTACCAACCTCTCCCTATTCCCACCTCCCTCTCCTCCCAACCTTGGGTAACCACTCTTTAATCCTACAAGATAAACTCTTTTAGATTCCCATACAAGTGAGATCATGTGGTATTTGTCTTTCTGTCTTGGCTTATTTTGCTTAACATAATGTCCTCCAGGTTCATCTGAGTTGTTGCAAATGACAGGATTTCATTCTGTTTTATGGTTGAATCGTATTCTGCTGTGTATATGCACCACATTTTCTTTAGTAATATTGTATATTTCCAAATAGCTAAAAGAGAGGATTTTGAATGTTCTTACCACAAAGAAATGAGTGTTTGAGGTGATGGGCATACTAATTATCTTGATTGATTGCTATACAATATATACATGTACATCACACTGTACCCTATAAATATGTATAATTATTATGTCAGTTAAAAACAAAATAAAACAAAAAAATATTAGTTTTGCTTTTCTCCCAAATGGGAGACCCATTTTTTCCTTATTTTCACTTTCAAATCTCCTGTAAGACTGTTTATATCTGTTGTCTTCATTTTCTCATTTCCAATTCACTCCTTACTCTTTTGAAACAGGGCTTTTACCTCAACTCTCTGCTGCCCTGTTGAAGGATGCCCATGCCCCACTAATTATAAAACACAGAGCTCTCTTATATTGTATCCTGGTGAACATTTTTTGCAACATTTTATTCCTTTTAGAATCCTATCTCCATGTTTCTTTTCTTTTCCTTTTTGTGGTCCTCTTGGCTTACAGAACATTGTGCCGTCCAAATATTCTCTCTCTCTTCTGTTTCTTCTCTGACAAAAAAATCGCCCACTAACTGCTCTTGAGGCAGATGCTTGAGAATGCGGCCCACTCTTCTCAAGCCACACACTCTCCGCTGGCAAAGTCAGTACCCCACGGGAAGGGGACCCATGGTCAGAATAGGCCAGGCCGGGGCTAAACGAGGGTAGCGGGATACATAATACACAATCCGCCTAGTTCTTCTAGGGCCCTATGCTATGCAGATTATTATTTGTCTTCTTTCCCCAGCCCATTTTTTATATACCTAAATTACTGTCAGTGATTCTGCAGTTAAACAATTCTTGAGTGGTATAACTCAACTTTATGAAAGTATTCTACCTAGTACCTCATGATGGAAACTCTTCTACCTTGATTGGTTATCAGTCGGAGGAGTTTCCAATCCTGGGGATGCTAGAAAACATACCTACTTACACTCTGAGTGAATATTTTTTTGGCTGTGTTGTGTGAGGGCAAGGGCTAGTCTGAAGAGGCTGATGATTTTATCATCTCATTTTTTCCTCTCCCCAGAATGGGTTCTGGGTGGGTCCCCTGGGCAGCGGCTCTGCTAGTGAATCTGAGAAGGCCGGATTCCTCCCTGACTCAAGGCACGGACGCTCCAGGTGAGAACAGAGCAATTTGGGGGAGGGGGTGTATGCAAGAATTGGCTTGGGGAAGGGATGCCTTTCCCAGGAGGTCTAGGCCACAGACCAGACTGGAAGTGGCTTCTGACTTCAAAGAGTGGTGCAGCAAAGTACTTGGGCCAAAAAGTCCCCCTTCCTGGGAGCAGGGACTTCCTGTACCAGCGCCAGGGATGCAGGAGGAAGGGAACATTTTGTTTTTCAGGGTCCGTGCTGTAGCAGTGTCAGTGGAGGACTGGAGGCAGTCTGGGGATAGCTGCCATTCTTCAGCTAGGACTTACTCTGACGACTGTGGCTGCTTCTGTACTTGTCCAAGCAGGGCATATGTGGACAAATGAAATTGGAAACAAAGGTCGCTACTTCTGCCGTTTATTAGGCCCTTGTTGTATGGTCAGAATTGTACTAAACAGTTTCGGGAAGTAAGAGAAGTTGATTACATTATCCTTGTCCTCAGGATACAAATTATTTGTCACTGTTATTTTTCTAGCTGAGGAGATGGGCTATGTACACATGAAGCAAAGTGAGGCCATGAAAGCACATATTTGTGAGCAGAAAACAGGATGTGGTATGCCAAGAACAGAACCCTCTTTGCATGTCCAAATTTCGTTAAATACAAGAGAGGAACAAACCTGGGGAGGATCCTTGTTTTCTAGAGAATAGAAACCATTCTGAATTTTTGGTGCCTGTTAAACAACACAATTGAAAAAAATCAGCACAGATTTTAAATGATCATGAATTATTTGGGCTGTAAGAGGACACAGAGAAGAATATAAATGCTGAGGAAGAGGAGGTGGAACCTCACCTGAACGTAGCTCCTGAGTGAGAGACGGGCACGCTGGCCCAGGATGGTCATCCGTGCAGCTCAGCCCGCCAGTGCCTGGAGGGGCCTCTCAACTTAGAAAGGAAAGAAAATTTACAATTTACAAAGACCATGGCAATTACCCTTCAAGTCTCAACTGAAATGCCATTTCTTCCAGTCTTTTCTAACCTACCTACATTATTAACCCCATTTGAATTTCCCTTTGTCAGGTGGTGGTTCTCAAGTGCATAGATCTGGGGTAACCTACCCAACAGGTTTGCAGCAGGTTGTAATCATTGGCCAGTTTGAGGACTCTTTCCTCTTCCCTTGTATCAGTTCCTACTCTTTCCTCTCCTTAGAGAATCCATTCTGAACCTGTCTCGTATGTCTTTGCGTATGAGGGCGGCCTTTAAAAATATGTAGCATTGTTTTTCTGCGTGCATTTAAATTTTTTTTTTTGTATTTTAAAAATTTAGCAAATGTCATTGTGCATGGAATTGCATTCTGTTTCTTTTCTCACCTAACACTATGCTTCTGATCATACAGAGGTCAAAAGGCCTCCTCTCTGCATGGAGTAGTTGAGGCAGGCTGATGAGATTAGCTACTTCTCCCCACAAAGCCAAGTCCCTGAGATAAGGGTCACTACAGAGGATAAGAAAACTGATAGAAAATAGAGAGAATAAAAGAATACACACAGACTAAGTTATAGTTTTTTTTTTTTTATTTTTTTATTTTTTTGAGACAGAGTCTCACTTTGTTGCCCAGGCTAGAGTGAGTGCCGTGGCGTCAGCCTAGCTCACAGCAACCCCAAACTCCTGGGCTCAAGCAATCCTGCTGCCTCAGCCTCCCAAGTAGCTGGGACTACAGGCATATGCCACCATGCCCGGCTAATTTTTTTTATATTTATTAGTTGGCCAATTAATTTCCTTCTATTTATAGTAGAGATGGGGTCTCGCTCTTGCTTAGGCTGGTCTCGAACTCCTGAGCTCAAACGATCCACCCACCTCGGCCTCCCAGAGAGCTAGGATTACAGGCTTGAGCCACCTCGCCCGGCCAAGTTATAGTTTTAATAAAAAGATC
>VSMD01039714.1:0-17026 GCA_008750895.1 Mirza zaza
TCCAGGAGGTTGAGGTTGCTGTGAGCTAGGCTGACGCCATGGCACTCTAGCCCAGGGCAACAGAGTGAGACTCTATCTCAAAATAAATAAGTAAAAAGGACAGGCAAAATGCATAATTGAGATTTCTAAGTGTTTCCTTTAAATGCCTACAAGTGAAGGAAAACAAGAGTTATGAATTTTTAGTATCAAAAAAGCCAAGGGCCCAGGGCAGGGTGCGGGAGTGCTGTGCCTGGGACATTGAGGTGCTGGCCGCCTGGGCACTCACTGCTCTCTGCACATGTTCTGCCTTAGTGCCCGGCTGTGGCTCAGCTCCCATCTATAGGTGACCTTCAATAGCTACATTCTTCATCCCTCTCGGCATGTAAGCTCATTTTTTTTCTCTAAAACAAGTGTTGCTTTTATCCTTTCAAACTCGTGGTATGTAAGAAGCAACATTCCAGGCCCTGTTATTGCAAATGATTTGCTTTGATTGGTCAAGCCCTAATTTTTTAACATTTAAACTGGTAACTAACTCCTGAGCTCAAATGATCCGCCCACCTCGGCCTCCCAGAGAGCTAGGATTACAGGCTTGAGCCACCGTGCCCGGCCACCCCTGTGTAATTTCTTTGTCCAGCCGATGGAAATTTAAAAGGTTAGCAACTATTTTTTTTTCTCATTCTCCACGCCAAGATAATTCCTGATTGGAAATGAAGGGCTTGGACATTATAGTAATTCATTTTTAATAGCCAGCTAATACAAGACAAAGTAATCCCTCTTGTTCCAAAAAAAAATTGTTTCATGTAGTAAACACTGGCTCTAATCCTAAGAGAAAATACACACAAAACAGGACTAACAGGTGTTTCTTGAAAGTGGGTCACCTGGCACAGAATAGCTGAGCATAGGACCATACACTTATCTTGATGGTCTGATAAATAGCATTTTAAACTAAAAATAAAAAAGTGTTTCATAAGTGCATTTTGTTTCCACCTGACTGATCCACTGTATTAGTTTCCTGTTGCTGCTGTAACAAATGACTACAAATTTAGTGGCTTAAAACAACACAAATTTATCATCTTAAAGTTCTGGAAGTCAGAAGTCCAATATGTGTCTTCCTGGGCTAAAATCAGGTTGTCAGCAGGGCTATAGTCCTCTGGAGGCGCTCAGGGAGAATCCATTTCCTTGCCTTTTCCAGTAGCTGGAGGCCACCTGCATTCCTCAACTCATGGCCTCTTCCTCCAGCTTCCAAGCCAGCAATGGCCAGCTGGGCCCTTCTCACACTGTGTCACCCTGACTTTGATTTTCCTACCTCCCTCCTTCACTTATAAGGATTATACTGTGATTATACTGTGCCCACCCACCCAGATAATCCATAATAATCTCCCCATTTCTTTTTGTTTGTTTTTGGGTTTTTTTTTTTTTTTTTGATACAGAGTCTCACTTTTTGCCCAGGCTAGAGTGAGTGCCATGGCATCAGCCTAGTTCACAGCAACCTCAAACTCCTGAGCTCAAGTGTTCCTCTTGCCTCAGCCTCCCAAGTAGCTGGGACTACATGCGCCACCATGCCCGGCTAATTTTTTCTATGTATTTTTAGTTGGCCAATTAATTTCTTTCTATTTTCAATAGAGCCAGGGTGTCGCTGTTGCTCAGGCTGGTTTCGAACGCCTGACCTTGAGTGATCCGCCTGCCTCGTCCTCCCAGAGTGCTAGGATTACAGATGTGAGCCACCACACCCGGTCCCCATTTCTATTTTTTTTTTTCATTCTTTTTACCGTTATCAACTTTTTATTATAAAGGTAATACATGCTTATAATATTTCAACAAACTATAAGTTAAAAAGGTAGAGAACGTAGCTCCCCACACTAAGTATTACCCTAGGACACAGCAACATAATGTACAGTCTCCCAGAGTTAATCTCCCATTTCTAAGTCAGTTGATTAGCAATCTTAACTCCATCTGCTACCTTAATTTGCCCATACCCCATAACCTAATATGTTCTTATTACTATGGGCATTTCCATGATGGAAATAAGATTTCCAGAGTTGCATGTGCATTTTTGATAGGTGTGTGTGAAGGGGAAGCTTTCTTCAAACTACATCTCTTAAAGAAAATCTTCGATGTGATGAGGAGAATGTCCCCATCACATATTGCTACTAGGTTGGCCTTGCTCATGGCATTACGCTTCCTTGGGACATAGATGGAGGCTGAGAGAGAAGCCAAGTGTCACAGACTTGGTTCCAGAGGAGGCAGAAGCTGAGACGGAGATTAGTGTGCAGGGGAGGAGAGGGGAGGGAATGAGAGGAGAGGAGAGAGGGCAGAGGGAGAAGTTGGGCTGCAATGTAATCTCAACCAAGGCCTCAGCCAACTCCTCGGGGAGCTCCAGAGCTCGACTGATCCTCTAGAGCAAGGGGCCTTGCCCCAAGGCAGGCTGCACCTGAGACAGGCATCTGTTTAAGGGCAAGGCAGCTTCTTTGAGTGGCACCAGTTACCAAAAATGGTTGAGGACTGAGAGCTGGCCGTGGACTACAATTCCCTGCAGCTGGGGGAGAAGATTCACCAGTCCTGCAGAGGGAGTCAAGATTTGCATGACCTCCTGCCCACGTGGACAAGTCACTTACCTTCAGTGAAGGGTAGCTCTAGAGAGGGCCCAGGAAACATGACCTTTTGGACTTGCTCCCTTTCTTCCCTGGTCCTCCTTGATCTCACCTGTCATAAGAGGGACTTCTACTGAGGTTGAAAAGTGGCAGCCCTCTGCCTGAATCAGGCCCATAAATCTCTTTGGGTTTGGCCCTCAGCATTTTAAAATTTTGATATTTTGGCTGGGCGCGGTGGCTCATGCCTGTAATCCCAGCACTCTGGGAGGCTGAGGCGGGAGGATTGCTCGGGGTCAGGGGTTCGAAACCAGCCTGAGCAAGAGCGAGACCCCGTCTCTACTATAAATAGAAAGAAATTAATTGGCCAACTAATATATATAGAAAAAATTAGCCAGGCGTGGTGGCACATGCCTGTAGTCCCAGCTACTTGGGAGGCTGAGGCAGCAGGATTGCTTGAGCCCAGGAGTTTGAGGTTGCTGTGAGCTAGGCTGACGCCATGGCACTCACTCTAGCCTGGGCAACAAAGCTAGCCTCTGTCTCAAAAAAAAAAAAAAAAATTTGTTTTTTGATATTTTGCTGCTAATATTTTAAAAAACTGGGAGAGTTCCCATAATATTCCAGATGTCTGGTCTTTCTTGAAAAATCAGAAGATGTGGCCACATTTGGCCTAAATCCCTTCAAGTCTGTGGTCATCGGACATGGGCACAAGCCCACCAGGGTGCAAAGATCCTCACTCAGCCTCCAGCCCCTGTGAGCATCTTCTTGGGCAACAGATAAATGTTGAATAATACTCAACTACTTGAACACAACTTCTAAGTTAATCCTCCTTTGTTCTTAATGTCAACAAATCAGATAAGCTTTTATTCAACCAAAAATAAACTAATTTCTCGATTATACACACTGTGATATGTAGCGAATAGGAATTTGAAAATGAGGAGAAACCAATGCAATATACTATGTCTGGTGCAACCACTGTGTAATTGGTGCTGGTGACTACCAGGAACACTTTCATTTGTAAAAAAAAACCAACCTCGGCAACGTTTGTGACACGTTACAGAGTAATTGCTTGTTATGGATCCAAGTCTTTCATATGAACCAACCATAAGAAATGTCATTTAAAAATACTCTTTTTGCTAGAAAGCACTATATCTGAAAACCCAAGCTGTTCAAGTTAAGTCACAAGTAGGAGTTTTGATGCATTCCCTGGTGATTTGTGTTGAAATATGGTTTATTTCAAATCTTAACAGAATCAGGTTTTTTCAGGCATATGAACCAATCATTGGTACAAATCCTTTGACGTTGTTTGTCTCCTCCGTGAGAAAGCTCACCATTCAACTGGAACCCCTAATGTAGGTCAGTGGTTGTAAAAGACTTTCTTGATGGCTTCATTCTTTCTTCCATGCTAATAGAAGACGGATTTTGCTCAGTGGCAAAGTGCCCAATCCAGGCATATCTGCAAGGGATGAATTACGATTGGGCTAAATCTGTCATGAGGATTGCATTCCAGTTTGATGTATAGTCACACTCGCAGCTTCCCTTGCAGCTACATTGGCTAAGTGAACTAGTCTCTTTACTAAGACAGGGAATAACTACCAGGATGCTTCTGAAAAAGATCACTTTTTTTTCTTGATAAAAAGAGATCAGTGCCAGAAGAGAGCTTGCTGGTGCTGCCCTTCCTCTCTCTGCTTGAGCCGTGGTAGACATCTTGAAACTCTGAGGTGACAGTTATGAATGAAAAAAATAGCCTCTAAGCATGAAGTAAAATATAGAGTCTGGATCCTAGATGACATGCTTGGTCACCAGAACCAACCCTGGAAATGCCTACTTCCAGCCTTTTTGTTTTTTGTTTTGAGACAGAGTCTCACTGTGTTGCCTGGGCTAGAGTGCCGTGGCATCAGCCTAGCTCACAGCAACCTCAAACTCCTGGGCTCAAGTGATCCTTCTGCCTCAGCTTCCCAAGTAGCTGGGACTACAGGCATGTGCCACCATGCCTGGCTAATTTTTTCTATATATTTTTAGTTGGCCTATTTTTAGTAGAGACAGGGTCTCGCTCTTGCTCAGGCTGGTTTCAAACTCCTGACCTCGAGCTATCCTCCTGCCTCGGCCTCCCAGAGTGCTAGGAATACAGATGTGAGCCACCACACCTGGCCTACTTCCAGCCTTTTTTGAGAGAGAAAAAGATAAGAAGAAATATACATAATATCTAGATGGGTTTTAGTTAGATTTTCTATTATAAGAAGCTAAGAACATTCCTAATTGATAAAGGATATTAGGAAGCAAAATCCACTTAATATAGTAAGAAAAAAGAGAATTCCCTACAATTTAGAAGAGATCTTTCCTGCATTAATAATACTCTCTTTTTTTTTTTTTTTTTTTTTGAGACAGAGTCTCACTTTATTGCCCAGGCTAGAGTGAGTGCCGTGGCGTCAGCCTAGCTCACAGCAACCTCAAACTCCTGGGCTCAAGCAATCCTGCTGCCTCAGCCTCCCAAGTAGCTGGGACTACAGGCATGTGCCACCATGCCCGGCTAATTTTTTCTATATATTAGTTGGCCAATTAATTTCTTTCTATTTATAGTAGAGATGGGGTCTCGCTCTTGCTCAGGCTGGTCTCGAACTCCTGAGCTCAAAGGATCCGCCCACCTCGGCCTCCCAGAGAGCTAGGATTACAGGCTTGAGCCACCACGCCCGGCCAATAATACTCTCTTCAATAGAGCTGGCAGCTTACTTTGAACTTGGGTCCATTAAGTGTACCTTTCAACTCAAATCATATTTAACATATACTTCCTAGTTTCTCTGAAATGTAGCATAGTCTTGGGACTCTATGTCTATTTAGGCTGAAAGTTGAGGACTTCCTTCCACTCATTTTTAACTTAGTGACTAGACAGTGCACTGTTGTGGAATTTCTTATAATATGGTAGAGCAGAAAGCATAGCCATTATGCTGAAGAATGGACAAAAGGCTTCACTATTTGTCATTGTCGATAATCCATTTCTCCCCTTTATTTCATTTCTTTTTGCCCTTTCTTCACTCCCTCCTCTTTCTACCATCAATTTCTAGTACCTCCTGAAACTGCTTCCTTGAAAGTCACCAAAATCATTTGAGGCAAATCCAAGGGTCTTACCCATCTTCTCTCCACTTCAGTGCCTGTATTCAATACTTACCATGGGTTCACCAGAGCTCACCCTCTTTCTTGGACTCCTGTCTCAGGAAACTTGGTCCCTCAGTGAACTAATGCATGCTTAGGGCTTGAGACATCCCCTCTTCATTATAAAGGGTAGGAAAGCAGTGGTCAGAGCACTTGAGTTGAAGATCAACCTTTACCTCTCACTGGCCATGAGGCCTTGCATGAGTCATTGAACTCGTATTGGGCCAATCTGAGCTTTAATTGATTATCTTGTGAAATAGCTGCTCTACTTATCCATGAGAGTCATGTTTTGAGGTGCCTCCCAGCCCACTTCCCTCCTTTGAGACCCGATTCCTCCCAACTCCCCTTGGTGTGGGCAACCATGACCCTGATGGACAGATTATTGGCTTAATGTGGAAAGCCCAAGGAGAGCCAATACATGGATGGGTCAATAACCCAAAGTATTCTCTCTTTCTCAAAGACCTGGGCAAAGAGACCCAGGGCATGTAATCTAATGGTGGGCACTGGGTGTAAAGAGTGATGGCACCAGGCTGGGCAGTTGTCCTTCCTATGGAGTATGATAGTGATTAAGCAGACAATAGCAGCCTGCTCAGGAAAGCAGGAGAACAGGACAGACATGAGGTCAAGGATAAGAGACCATCCTGAGTCTGAGTCTCATCCTGGTCTCTGACTGTGTCCAGATTCTCCTTAGGCTCAGCTGTTCTTTTCTTCTATTAGTCATTTCAGTCTACGCCTTTTATTTGTACTAACTTGTCTGTCTATCTGATCTGGCCAACTAAAAAGCCTTGACCACACAGAGTCTCACATAAGAAGGATAAAAACAGGTAGCTAGAATGCAGCCAACTAGTTTCAATCAGTAAGAGATCTGCCATCTTCAGGAAACCTCTTCAGTGTTCCATTGGCCCCCAGAAGAGTCCATAAAGAACTTTCCAAGCTTTTACTGTGGACTCAGCCTTGAAGGCCTGGTGGTATTTGGGAAAGGGCAGGGAGGGATGTGATTAGAGCTAGACCAAGACTTCAAGACAGATGTAAGCCTAGGGTACGAGGCAGAAAGGGGACAAGGAACAAAACAGAGAAGGCATACTGACCTAGAGTTGTCATTTTTCACCTGCTTGACACATACCTCCTCCCTTTCTTCTAGTACTAGGAACCCTCTTTCCCACAGAGAATCCATTCCCTGTGATTTGCTAGAGTTCCTACCAGCTCACCAGGTGGGTGAGCACATGACCCACACAAGGCCAATCAGAGTGCACTGCATCCTCCAAGTCACTGTGATTGGTTGAGGGGTGGGCTCCTAAGATGTGAGTCATAACCTAGTTGAGCCAATCAGAATCACCTTTCCAGTTTTGCTATGGTACTCTTGAGGGAATGACATTTTCTTTAGAGCGTAAGCCATGAAGACGGCATGAGCTGAGCACTGTCGGAGGTGATCTTGGCCTCCATGTGGAGCTGTCTGGCTAGAGAATATGCCCCAAAGGAAAGCAGGGATCGTAGAGACGAGGGAGCAGCAAAGAGGTCCAGAAGGAGAAAGATGGAGACATGATTGGACAGCATACATGGTCTCTGAAGACTCTGAAAGCCAGGCAGGGATGTTTGCCTGATGGTGATAGGTAAATCCTTCCTGGGAGGAAGGGAGAGTTGCTGTTATCCATTTTTAGTTCTGGTTCTTCCAGTGATGTGCTAAGGGGCACTAAGCTGATTCTTTCCTTTAATCATAAGGAGAAGGTGACAGCAACATTTCACTCCAAACCATTAATCTAATAAGTTCAGACAGAACAGATTGTTAGTCTCAAAAAGCGCTGCTTTCATTATTGTTGAAATGTGCTCTCTTTCTGCTTTCTACTGTGTTCTCTTCTTCCCTCCCTGAATGCCCAGATGCAAACTCAAGAATGAAGCAATGCCCAGAGCAGAGCTGTAACATCTACCATTATTTCACCAGCAGTTTTGTATAACTGACCATCCTCTAAACTGTGAACATTTGATAAAGTAGTCAGGCTCTTCTCATAATTAAAAGCCCAGAAGGGAACTAAGAAAACATAGAGAACATTATTGCAGGGATTTATAAAACTGGGCTGGAGAAAAGCTCATGGACCACAGGTGGAAGAGAAAGGACAAACAGAAAGGGAGGATACAAGATGCAAATGAGGAGAACTGGCAGTGATAAGAAGGGGTGCAGTAGGAGATGGGGGAGGAGGAGAGAGCGAGCAGAGGTGGACAGAAGAGGCAAAGAGAAAAAGGAGGAAAGGAGAGGGGTGCATTTCCATCGAGACCCTTCTCTTCTCTGGACTTCCACTTCCTCCTCTGGGGCATCCATAGGCAGCCCCAGCTATGTGATTTGCAGGGCTTAGTACAAAATCAAAAGGTGGAGCCCCTTGTTCAAAATTGCTTAGGAATTTCAAGACAGCAACAGCACAGCATTAACCAACTCTGGGGTCCTGGGAGGCCGTGCAGGTCGCATGCCCGTGAAGCTAGCCCTGTCTGTTGGGGAAGATGAACTAGATCAGGACTTTCAAATAGTGTTCTGTAAGCTCCAGATATTCCAAGAACAAAAGATTCCTTAACCCCATAACTGGGAATCAGGGCACATTGGCACATTCCCCACCCCTTCCTTGAAGATTCGGGATGCATATGAACAGCTCCAAGAAGCCCTGCTGAAAGGAACTTGTATATTTTCATTTAAACCAGCATTTCTCAAATTCGTTTGACCATAAAAACATTTTCGCCCAATTCTCCATTATTAATACACCACAGAACCCATTTTGCAAAATGCTGACGGCAATGAGCTTGAGGTTCCTGGAGATGGAAGGGGCGTTAGCAATCGCCCACAGCAGCCTTTCCTGCTGGAGATTCGATGCTTGAGAATCTGCTTGGCTTGGCCTTGGTAATGACAATGATCTTTGTGCCAGATTTAGTGGGGTGGGGTGGGAATGGAGATTACTGGGACTGCAAAATCTGCAGGAGGTTCTCAAAGATGACATATCAACTCCCCTAAATGCCCCTTCACTCAGGCACCAAAAAAAAAAAAAAAAGCCTTTGTTTTAATCTAAATGCACTCCAAATGTTACCTGTTCGGCCTGGCGTGGTGGCTCACGCCTGTAATCCTAGCACTCTGGGAGGCCGAGGCGGGTGGATTGCTGGAGGTCAGGAGTTCGAAGCCAGCCTGAGCAAGAGTGAGACCCCGTCTCTACTATAACTAGAAAGAGGTTAATTGGCCAACTAATATATATATAGAAAAAATTAGCTGGTCATGGTGGCACATGCCTGTAGTCCCAGCTACTCGGGAGGCTGAGGCAGGAGGATCGCTTGAATCCAGGAGTTTGAGGTTGCTGTGAGCTAGGCTGACGCCATGGCACTCACTCTAGCCTGGGCAACAAAGCGAGACTCTGTCTCAAAAAAAAAAAATGTTACCTCTTCACTAATTTCTAACCTCCCTAGAACATTTTCAAAGGGGGCTTTGATAGCACGCATAGGACAGGGACTCCTTGGTTATTATAAATAAACACAATGTTTGTAGAACTCTTGCATCTCAGATCATTGTATCCAAACTGTATGATTGTATTGGGGTGGATTTATGCCCAAAACTATCGGTATCCCAGCAACTTTGATGAGGAACCCAGGAATCCCTAAAATGTAAACCATTAACTCCTATAAAGATTAGTTAACTTTCAATCTTGTTGAGAAGCACAGTTTGATGCAAAAGAAAACCCAGGTGCAGTTTCTCTCCTTCTCCACAAGCAGTGGGGTAAGGAGTGAAGCATTTTAGTAGAAGCTCAAGGTCGAATCTCATCTCTGTCCCCTACTATCTCTGTTTCACTCCCTTCTCTGTGTTTTCTCATCTGTAAAATGGAATCATAGTAGTATTAATAGTAAAGATTCCTCTAGCAATAAGATAATGCATAAGAAAGCTGTCTAAAACTTTTTTTTTTTTGAAACAGAGTCTCGCTTTGTTGTCCAGGCTAGAGTGAGTGCCATGCTGTCAGCCTAGCTCACAGCAACCTCAAACTCCTGGGCTCAAGCGATCCTCCTGCCTCAGCCTCCCAAGTAGCTGGTACTACAGGCATGTGCCACCATGCTCGGCTAATTTTTTCCATATATTTTTAGTTGGCCAATTCATTTCTTTCTATTTATAGTGGAGACAGGGTCTCGCTCTTGCTCAGGCTGGTTTCAAACTCCTGACCTCGAGCAATCCGCCAGCCTCAGCCTCCCAGAGTGCTGGGATTACAGGTGTGAGCCACCGCGCCCGGCCTGTCTAAAACTTGAACTGCAGCAAGTGTTGCTAAAGCTTCTATTACCTATTACAGAGGTAAAGAGTCCAATTTCCACACTGAGGCATGGACAAATGATTTTAAAATCACAAAGGAAACGACAGAGTTATAAAAATACTTAGCGAGAATCTCCCTCACTGGTCATTTTGCTTGGGGGCTCAAACTATAATCAAATGCTTTGGAGATTCTTAAAGTGCCTTTGCACGAATCCTTTTGAAATGTACCCTACAGTCCTTGGTGAGGAATCCGTCCTGCTGGGCCTCTCAGAGCGCGCTGGTGACGCCTGCTGGCCGGGAGTGGTACGACATGTGTGCTCTGGGCAGACAAAGGGAGGTGGTCTGGAACCCACCCCTGTGTGGGGAACCGAGGAAACTGAGGCTGGAGAGAAATCCTGACCTGGAGCCTTGGTACTCAAAGTGTGGTCCTAGGGATAGCGGTGTCAGCATCACCGGCAGCTTGTTGGAAATATGGAATCAGAGTCTGCATTTTAGTGAATCCTCTGGGTGGTTCATATGTGCGTTAGTGTTCTAGAAACACCTTCTAGAGGTCTTGATTTAGTGACTAGGTGTCCAAGGGGGGCTTTAAGGAGGAAGCTACATTAAAGAAATTTTTTTAAAAACTCCAGGTAGGGCTAGCAACTCACAGAAAGCTTAGCACGTCTGCTGTTTCTGGTTCAAGCCTTTTGTTACACCAGTGTATAAACTGAGACCCATCCCCCCACAATACTGCTTTTCTTCCTTTCACTTTTATCCTCTTTCCTACTTATTCTATTGAAGACTTTTTTTTCCTCCCAGAGGAACATTTCTACGAGTTTATAATGAAATGACGGGAAAACAGGATGCCCATTACAGAAAATTTGCTTTAAGATCTTATTTTCTGAAATACTCACAGAGGCTTCTTAGAAGTGTTTTCTTTTATGTTCTGTGCACCGGTCACACCTACAAATAACAAATAACAACAATAATGAGAGCCCAAGGGAAGCAATGGTGGTGCCTCCCTCTTGCTACAGCTATTCCTCCGCAAACACAGCTGACACCATCGTTTCTGCTGCCTTGTTTGCAACAGAAATGGATTCTGGGAAGTTGAAGCAAAAATAAACAAATGAAATTTATCAGATGTATATGGTGGTAGCTCGTGGAATAAAAATACAAGCTGAACGACATTTCAGAAAGGACAGGAAGCAGGGGGCCGTCAGGTATCCAGGAAGACGGTGTTTCCAGGGCGACACCTTTGGGACAATTATTTTCAGCCCTGCCTGTGTCACTGATCAATACAGAAATTCTCAGGAAAGAGAGTCTCTTTGGCCTTGCTTGGTTTATGGCCAGACTTTGGATCAAGAAGGGCAGGACATTTTGATTTCAAGACTCATCAAAAGCTGATCTATTTGCCCCTGGAGAAGTGTGGGTCCACCAAGGAAAACTGAGGTTTTATAGCTGAAAGGATAATAGAAGGCAAAACCAATAGCTTCTCTCTGCACCTCTGTCTTGTGAAATAGACATGCTCCAAGGTGTTGACTGATGAGAATATTGATAACATCTTTACTCTAAAACCTATGCCTCTTTTATTCTACGAGGTATCTATTTTTTAACTATTTATGCACATCATTGGAACATTCAGTGAGAGTTTGAGGATCCTTGGTTCATCAAGGCAAATCTACTTTCTCCCACATCATGAGATAAAAACAGAATTTAGACAGTTGAAAGGGCCTCTCCTCCCAAAACCTCTGGTGCTGGTCCCCCCTCTAATATTCTAATGCATTCCTAAGAGAGGTTATACAAATGGCGGGAGTCTTTTACTTCTTTTTAAAATAAGAGATAAAGAATAAAGACTGCGTAGCTATGAAAAATACACTCTGTCACCAGAGCCACGTAAGAGTTCTTTAGGAAAAACATTGTGGAGGAATAAATAGCTGCAGTCTCATAGCAACATTCAGTGGAACAATGCTCAGAGCTGAAAGATGTTCTTCAGCTAGAAATTCCTACCCACGGAAGGATGCCATCCACGAGTTACTCACTGTTAATTACGGGTACCCAAGTCAGTCCACGGCCAGTGGAGATGAGACTTAATCATGCAGTTGGCTTCCTTGGAGTTTTGCTAGGACTGGAAGTGTCCTTGGAAAGCTAAAATGAATGAACCAGCGAATCACAGAGAGGGCTCAGGGACCATACTGGTGACCTGACAGAGGCTTCTTAGAAGTGTTTTCTTCTATGTTCTGTGCACGGGTCACACCTGCGAATGACAAATAATAATAACAGCACAAGGGGACCAATGGTGGTAGCCAATGGAGGTATGCTTTCCCCAAACATACCTCCACAAACACAGCTGGTACCGTCATGAAGCCTAATTGAAGGCTTATTTCTCTCCTTATAATCTATTCTATAAAGTAAACTAATCTATTTTTGTACTGTCCAGGGGACCTGATATCCATGGCCCAGGTAGTTAGTAATGCACATTTCTTCACATCCTCCTATTTGAACTTTAAAATCCAAGGGAATTATGCATTCTATGCCATAATCTACCCCTGGGTGTTTTTTTCTTTTTTATTTGTTTCAACATATCACAGAGTTACAAATGTTTTTGGTTACATGTATCGATTTTATTATGCTTGAGTCAGGGTTGTAAGTGTGTCCATCCCCCAGATAATGTTCATTGTACCCCTTAGGTACATTTTCACCCTGTATGTTTTTTTTTCTTCTTCTTCTTCTTCTTTTTTTTAAGACAGAGTCTTGATTTGTTGCCCAGGCTAGAGTGAGTGCCATGGTGTCACCCTAGCTCACAGCAACCTCAAACTCCTGGGCTCAAGCAATCCTCCTGCCTCAGCCTCCCGAGTAGCTGGGACTACAGGCATGCGCCACCATGCCCGGCCAATTTTTTCTATATATATTAGTTAGCCAATTAATTTCTTTCTATTTATAGTAGAGACGGGGTCTTGCTCTTGGTCAGGCTGGTTTCAAACTCCTGACCTCGAGCAATCCGTCCGCCTCGGCCTCCCAGAGTGCTAGGATTACAGGCGTGAGGCACCGCACTCAGCCAGCACCCTGTATGTTTTAATAAGAAACTAATGGTTTTCACCCCCCACTGTAGAGTCACAGGGCTCTGTAGAAAGTGGTGGCAGGTATATGGCCACTGACATGGCTCAGTGCGCAGCAGTGAAGCTGGGGTCCCTGTCCTAGTTCTGCCACCTTGTTCCAGAGTGGATTAAGCCAGGAACCTGACTTTGCCACTCCTCAGTTTCCCCATTTGAACAACTAGGTGGCTGATTTCTGTTAACTCCTAATGCAGCTCTAAAAGTGTATCTTTGCTGTGGACTCCAAGGGTTTCAAAAGAAGTAACCATGAAGCCATCTCTTCCAGGTGGAATATACCTGGGCCCTCTCAGAAACTCACATTTGAAATGTTCCCTTAGATCCTCCATCTCTGGCCCACGGACTTTGGGAAGCAGGTCTAGGAAATGAATCCTTGAATTGGAAGCCAGAAGTATAAGAAATGTGGATCAGGGAGTTTATTCTTTAAATACCAAATCCTTGCTTGGGCCACTCCCACTGTCTGTTCATTCTTTCGTTCGTTCGTTCTTTCTTTCTTTCTTTCTTTCTTTCTTTCTTTCTTTCCTTTCTTTCCTTTCTTTCTTGTCTAGCTTTGTTGCTCAGGCTACAGTGAGTGCCGTGGCGTCAGCCTAGCTCACAGCAACCTCAAACTCCTGGGCTCAAGCAATCCTTCTGCCTCAGCCTCCTGAGTAGGTGGGACTACAGGCATGCGCCACCATGCCCGGCTAGTTTTTTCTATATATATTAGGTGGCCAATTAATTTCTTTCTATTTATAGTAGAGATGGGGTCTCGCTCTTGCTCAGGCTGGTTTTGAACTCCTGACCTCGAGCAATCTGAACCGTCTCATCCTCCCAGAGCGTCTGTTCTTTCTTTATGTGAACAAAGCAGTGGTTGTCAGCACCCAGGCACCGTCTGCAGTGCCCGCCTGCTCCTGTCCCCATTGTCACCGCTGAATGCCGAGATGGTGACCTTTGGTGAGCTTGGGGGGATAAACGCTATTCTGGGGAGGCAGAATTAAGATCGGCAAATATCTTGACAGGCTGGAATAATGAATGAAATCGAACATTTGAGATCTAACCAGGATAAACGTAGAAGTCTGGTCCACCAGTTCAGAATACCAAGTGCATAAAAATAGCTGATCTTGTGAAAAAGGTCCAGAATGTTCAGTTTCCTACAATCTCAACCTGTGCCAACAGGATGACTTGGCCCCTCTACCCACCCCAAAGTTATTATGGTGTGAGTTTCAAGAAACAAAGCTGATTAAAGCAAGAGGAGAAAAATCTCCACTGCCCTTTGTTTGGGCCACATTTGTGTCACCAGCATGACTCAAGTGCTGGGGAGGAAAGCCAGGCAAGGCCAAGACACAAAGGCAGACTCCAACTAGGCAAATGGCGGTTTTGCTGGACAGGGAGGCCATGAGAAGAATCCAGAATTCAATCAGGGCCCGAAAAGGTGAGTAAAGACAGTGGCAACATTAATGCAGAGTCTCAGCCACCCAAATCAGGGGGTACAATTAGTAGAGGTTGAGAAAGAATCACGTAAGAATGTGACAGAGTTGATGGAATAGAAATGCCAGATGGCAAGACATTAAGATGTCTTAAAAGAGCTAAAAGAAAAGCAACCAAGCAGACAAGGATGATCTATACAGCTTTAAAGGAGGTTGTGAGTTAAATGGCGGGGGGGGGGGGATTGTGGGGTGGAATGACGAAGACCCAGGAGACAGGGACATAATCTATTTGCATCAGGGGGATAGGCTTAGTGTCCCTTGTTGTGATGACAATAAAAAGGGTCCGGTGAGTTCCCCAGAAGTGCAGGAAGACTTGCCCAGAATGCAGGCGGCTCAGATCCTGTCTCAGCAGAAATCTCTGCCTGATGCACAACATTACTGCCCTTGAATAGCTAACCCTATTTCCTTAGGATGATAAAAACACTCCGTTTGGTTTAAATGTCCTTTGAAAAAACTAAAAACACTATTTATTGACATGTGCACATATCTAAATGTGGGGCTTGAAGAATTTTCACAAGCTGAGCACAGCCATGGAAGCAGAACCTAGATCGAGAAGCAGAACAGAAGCCTCTCATATTCCACTCTTGTCACTACCTGTCCCCAGGCGTAACTGCTATCCTAACTTCTAATAGCATAGGTTTGTTTTGTACTTTATAAAAATGGAATTATATAGTATGTATATACTCTCGTAAGAGTGGTCAATATTGTGTGTGGTTGTAGATCATTCATCTCGCCCCACTGGGTCAAAACACAACACATTATATATGCATTGTTGATGGGCAATTTCTGTAGTGTCCAGTTGGGACTGTTACTTGCAGTTCATGCCTTTTGGAGAACATATGCATGCATTTTTGCTGGATTTATGTTATAACAGGTGATGGAATTACTGGATCACATGTACACTCTAGAACCAACAACTCCACTCCTAGAAAAATTTCTAATTAAATAGAGAGATGAAATAAATAAAATCAATGATAATCATGCATGTTTGTTAAGGTCAGGAAAAGAAAGGGTTTTGTATTCATTGAAATGATCTGTATATATTAACCACTTAAATGTTTATAATATTTAAGGATATTTGCATATTTGAGTATAATAAGGTAGCTTGGTGATTCCAATTTAGGATGTGTAATTTGGTAATTGATTTCGTATTTGTGATTTTAAATTGAAAGTTATTAGAGAATTGGGTTAAGTTGGTAAAAATATTAGCCTCTTTAAGAGTATTCACTATTACAAATTTGATTTATTAGATTGTTCAGAGTTGTTTAAGTACCTGGGGAGGTTTTGCTTCTAAATTCAGAAAATAAAGTCTGGTAACTTTATAAAGTCAGTTAAAAATGCATAAGGGAATTTAACTAACTGAATTTATAAAAGGGACTGATTGTTTAAGGTACTTAAGTTTGCCCAATTGCAGTTGATAAAAATTTATCCATGGACCCTTTTGAAAGTGATTGTTAAAATTTACTAGATTTATGAATGAAATAATATTCATCAGGTAAGCTGAAAGTCTTAATGAACACTATCTTTTTTAAAATTTACAACTTTAATAAAAAATGGAACATTAATTTGAAAATCCAACTGATGTTTTCTCTGTGTCCAAGAAGTTTGTCTTAAGGACGTCTGAGAACTTCCACTGTCACTCTGGAGAACTGGGTCAGGTCTGGGAAGGGTACTTTATGAAGTAAGCTTTCCAAAGAGTTCATATGAAGAGCATCTTGCAGGTGACAGCCCTGGAGAGGCTGTGATGACCATTCCCATGAGGGCCACCGGCAGGAAGGAAATGGACACACTTAGCTGGAGAAGAGACAGAGAAGAGATCTTCAAATCCAGGGAACATGTCTTCAAATGTGCGAAGGGTTGTAACGTTAGAAGGATTTCTGATCAAACATGGTGGATGGAACACATATACACATACACACACACACATTTATAGAGAAAAATGTACTAAGTTGATAATATTGGTCTTTTTAAGGGAATTCACTATTAGGTATTTGATTTATTAGATTTTGGAGAGCTGTTTAAGTACCTGGGGAGGTTTTGCTTCTTAAGTCAGAAAACCAAGTCTAATAACTCTGTTGTAGACATGGCACAAAGATCAAAGACAGTGGGAGAGGGGACAACCACAGACAGGACATATCGACAAAATGTTTGGAAATGGTAGGTGCTGGTGCTTACTTCATCAAGTAAGATGTAGAAGCTCTGAGAGCTGAGGAAGCCCCCACAGAGTGGGGTCCTGCCATGGTCGAATGTCTGTGTCTCTCCCAGATTCACAGGTTGAACCCTCCCCCCCAAGGTGATGGCATTAGGAGGTGAGGCTTTGGGGAAGTGACTACTAGGTCATGTGAAAGTTTTCAGAATCAAAACCTGTGTCAGGTCTGGGAGGATATTTTATGAAATAGTCTTTGTGAAGAGTATCTTGCAGGTGGCAGCCCTGGAATGGCTGTGATGACCATGTCCCACGAGGACCACTGGCAGGAAATGGGCATGCTGAGT
>VSMD01039720.1:0-41582 GCA_008750895.1 Mirza zaza
GCACGGTGGCTCAAGCCTGTAATCCTAGCTCTCTGGGAGGCCGAGGTGGGCGGATCCTTTGAGCTCAGGAGTTCGAGACCAGCCTGAGCAAGAGCGAGACCCCATCTCTACTATAAATAGAAAGAAATTAATTGGCCAACTAAAATATATATAGAAAAAAATTAGCCGGGCATGGTGGCGCATGCCTGTAGTCCCAGCTACTTGGGAGGCTGAGGCAGCAGGATTGCTTGAGCCCAGGAGTTTGAGGTTGCTGTGAGCTAGGCTGACGCCATGGCACTCACTCTAGCCTGGGCAATAAAAGTGAAACTCTGTCTCAAAAAAAAAAAAAAAAAAACAGAATGGAGGCTGATGATATGATTTTATATCTAGAAAACCCCAAAGACTTCACCAAAAGACTCCTGGAATTAATAAATTCAGCAAAGTCTCAGGTTACAAGGTAACCTGAGGTACACAAATCAGTAGCATTCCTATACACTAATAACAGTCAAGCAGAGAGTCAAATCAAAGACTCAATACCATTCACAATAGCTACAAAGAAACTAAAATACCTAAGAGTATACTTAACCAAGGAGATGAAAGATCTCTACAAAGAGAACTACGGAACTCTAAGGAAAGAAATTGCAGATGTCACAAATAAGTGGAAAAACATATCATGCTCATGGATTGGTAGAGTCAACATTGTTCAAATGTCCCTACTACCCAAACTAATTTGCAGATTTCATACAATGCCCAGTGAAATACCAACCTCATATTTCACAGATCTAGAAAAAATATTTCTACACTTCATTTGAAACCAGAAAAAAGCCTGAATAGCCAAAGCAATCTTAAGCAAAAAGAGCAAATCAGGAGGCATCCTATGACCAGACCTCAAACTATACTACAAAGCTATAGTACCCAAAACAGCACGGAATTGGCATAAAAATAGAGACATAGACCAATGGAACAGAACAGAGAACCCAGATAGATGTAAAACCATCCACATACAGCCAAGTGATATTCGACAAAGCAGACAACAATATACACTGGGGAAAAGAAGCCCTATTCAATAAATGGTGCTGGGAAAATTGGATACCCACATGCAGAAGAATGAAACAGGATCCATGTCTCTTACCACTCACAAAAATTAATTAAAGATGGATAAAAGACTGAAATGTAAGGCTGGAAACCGTAATAATGCTAGAAGAAATGTTGGAAAAATTCTTCTAGCTATTGGCTTAGGTGAGAATTTATGAATAAGACCCCAATGGTAATCACAGCAACAACAAAAATAAATAAATAGGCTTGATTAAATTAAAAGGCTTCTGCACAGCTAAGGAAATAATCAACAGAGCAAATAGACAACCTACAGAATGAACGCATTCAATAAAGGGATAATAACCAGAATCTGCAAAGAACTCAAGCAAATGAGCAAGAAAAATACAAACAACCCCATTAAAAAGTGGGCAAAAGACATGAACAGAAGCTTTTCAAAAGAAGATGGACAAATGTCCAATAAACGTATAAAAAAAGCTCAACATCACTAATTATCAAAGAAATGCAAATTAAAACCACAATGAGATATCTCCTTACCACAGTTAGAATGGCTTTTATTAAAAAGTCCAGGCCGGGCGCGGTTGCTCAAGCCTGTAATCCTAGCTCTCTGGGAGGCCGAGGTGGGCGGATCCTTTGAGCTCAGGAGTTCGAGACCAGCCTGAGCAAGAGCGAGACCCCATCTCTACTATAAATAGAAAGAAATTAATTGGCCAACTAAAATATATATAGAAAAAATTAGCCGGGCATGGTGGCGCATGCCTGTAGTCCCAGCTACTTGGGAGGCTGAGGCAGCAGGATTGCTTGAGCCCAGGAGTTTGAGGTTGCTGTGAGCTAGGCTGATGCCACGGCACTCACTCTAGCCTGGGCAATAAAGTGAAACTCTGTCTCAAAAAAAATAAATAAATAAAAAGTCCAAAAACAATAGATGCTGGCATGGATGCAGAGAGAAAGGAATGCTTATACACTGTTGGTGGGACTGCAAATTAGTACAACCTCTATGGAAAACAGCATGGAGATTCCTCAAAGAACTAAAAATAGACCTATCATTTGATCCAGCAATCCCACTACTGGGTATTTACCCAAAGGAAAATAAGTCATTTTATCTGCATTGGAATGTTTATTGCAGCACAATTCACAATTGAAAAGATGTGGAATCAACCTAAGTGCCATCAATTCATGAGTGGATTAACAAAATGTGGTATATGTATACTACAGAATACTACAACATGAAGAAGGATGAATGAATGCCTTTTGCAACAGTTTGGATGGAACTGGAGACCATTATCCTAAGTGAAGTATCTAAAGAATGGAAAAACAAACACTACATGTACTCACTATTAAATTGGAACTAACTGATGAGCACATATGAGTTCAGAGGGAAGTAAAACTTAGTGGAAATCAAGCGGGAGGGGAGGGGATGGGTGTTGGACCTACCTAATAGGTACAGTGAACACTATCTGGGTGATGGGCACACTTATAACCCTGACTTAAGCATAAAAAAATTGATACATGTAACCAAAAACATTTGAACCATAATATTTTGAAAAAATAATAAAAATAAAATAGAATCGGGGAGCATTGAGGGGGAGGTGGAATTAAGCAGGGGTGCAAGCTGATGAGTGGCTCAGTGCCCAGAGCATTCCTGACCCATATACCTGCAGCCTCTGTGTCTCTCACTTATTCCCAAGCACAGACAGACCCGGCCAGATACCCTGGGGGCCGTGTGGTTTGACAGACGGAGCACGTTTCTGGCTCCATTGCTTCCTAATAAGATGATCCTAGGCATGCGACTTTGCCTCTTTGAGCCTCAGTTTCACCATCATTAAGTAAGTGGAGTGTAAGAATGGCCCACATGGCAGGGTCGTCATGCCAAATGTCTGCCGAAATGTCGGCACAGTACTTTGCACGTGTCTGATGTCTGTGCTGTTGTCAGTAGAACGGTGACTGCTGAAGACCCAACTAACTTCCTACCTGCGTTAGACCTTTTCAGTGGCAATAGACAAAAACCCAATTAAGCAACTAAGTTAAGCAAAGTAAGAGAATTTATGGGCTCACTTAATTAGGAAGTTCAAAGCCAAGCTGGATTTGAGGCCTCACATTTCTCATTTCTCTGTCTCCTGTTTTGTGTGTGTGCGGGCGTGCGTGTGTGTGTGTGTGTGTGTGTGTGTGTGTGTGTGTGTGTTGGCCCCATTCCCAGGTGCCCTTTTCCCCCAGTGGCAAAGAGAGCACCTCTTTCCCAAGAATTCCAAAATATGTCCCAGGGTCACCTGCGATTGGCCCCTAGCTTGGGTAACAGTCTTATCTCTGAGCCACTCTTTTTAGCCTGAAAATGCAGTGCCTCAACTGGCCAGGCCTGGATGTGGCCCCAGCCCTGGAACCAGTGGGTGGAATCAGCCTCTTCTGAGCCAAATGTACTGAAAAGGAGGGGTGAGTCCCCAAAGGAAAATGGGGTGCCATGACCAGAAGAATTGGGAAAGAGTTGACGAAGAGGGAAAAAACACAGATGTTCTACAACTCATGGAGTATGAGTGGCTTCCAGGGTCATCCTAAAAGGAATTATCAGGGACAGAGCCAAGGTGTGATCTCACCCAGAGCAGAGATGTAGGGAACTGGGACAGAGCCATCAGCATGGGGTGGCTCTTGGGAGGCCTTTTAGGCTGTGCAGTGGCCAACTGCCTGGTCAAATCCCGGCTCCACCACTGACAGGCTGTGAGATCTTGGGCAAGTCTCTTAAGCCTCCTGAAGCCTCGGTTTCTTCATCTGTAAAATGGGGACAATAACAGGACCGTCTCTCAGGGCTGATATGGGGAGTAAATGAGATAATATAAGTAAGGCTGTTGGCACAGGGCCTGGCACATTGTAAGCACTCGATAAATGTTGTTTCTGATATCTCCACTAATAAGCAGAGTAAGAAGGTCCTTTTTGAAATTCCTGTTTGGAAGTGAAAACATAAATAAGCCCAATAGGCCAGTTTTTGAGCAAACTTGCCCCAAACACTGCCAGCAAGGGTTCTGTTTCCAGTAGCAACCTTTTGTCTAGTGTCAGGGTCTTGATGCTGCTGATCCTGTCACCTAAAATACTCCTCACTCCCCCCACCATCCCCTTCCTCTCCCTAGTTAATTCCTATCCCTCCTGCAGGTCCCTGATAAAACTTTGGCTCCCCCTGGACATGTCATTAAGTGGCAAAGAGCTCACATCACACAGAACAGCACACTCTGTATATCTCATTTATGCAAATATCTATGTGTGATTTTCAATGCATAGGATGTTTCATAGGAAGTCAGGAAAAATGGCTGCTTACACAAACATAGGGCAAAAAGGACCAGGTCTTCATCATCTTTGTGTTCCCAGGACCTGTCACCCAGGGGCTAGTATTAGTGTCCTCTTCATCACCTTCATCACAGCTGCTGTTTACCGAGCATTCACTATGTGCCTGGCCATGTAAACTAAGCTTGTTACTGTCTCAGCAAGCAGCCAGGACTGCCACTTGGCAGATGAGGAAACTGAGGCACAGAGAGGCCATGTTACTTGGCCAAGGTCACACCTGGCCAGCCTGGCACAGGGCAGGCCCTGGTGATGTTTGTTAAATGAACCCAGGACCTCTGCCAGCCCCCACTGGTGGAAATCAGCCAGCAAGAGGCAATGCTTCCTACAGCCCTTCCCTTTGGGATGATGACACCAAGGACATCAGTGGCATCAGCAAGCAGAACATGGCCCTTCCTGGGGGACTCCGTCTGGGTATGTGTGTGTGAGTGACTCAGGGACTTGGCTGGTGATGATTCACAGGTTGCTGTGAAAAGAGCCTGACTCAGAGACGCAAGAGAGAGCCTCCTTTGCGGCTCTGTGGCTTGCACCCATACCTGCGCCTCCAACCCAGGTGTGCTGAGTCCCGCTTCAGCCTGCCCTAGCCGACACAGACAAAAACAGGCCAAAGGGAAGGATACATTCTCAGTTTCCTTGCCATCACTAGGAATATTCAAACGCTTTACAAAACCCCAGGTTGCAGCCGACTCTCCTGGACATGCCCCAGGAAAGGGAGGTCCACCGGTGGGGCAGGAGCACGCAGGGAGCTGGTGAGGCTGGATCCCAGGTTTTCTCAGGGAAGCATTAAGGAGAGGGATGAGAGAGGAAGAGGAGGAAGCGCTGCAGTGACTCATCAGACCTCCTGCCTGCCCTCAGGAAACCTGGGCTAGACCGCTTCAAAGGGGCCTCACCTTAATCACAGGTGCTTTGAAGATGCTGGGATGAAAGCCCTTGGGAGGCATAATTACCTGACAGGCCATTCCCCAGGGGGCCTGGAGGAGCCCAGGCTATGGTCTGCAGGTCTACAGGCATCCGTTGTGGGGGTCCTCAGTGGACTCCTTAAAGGGGTAGTGCTCCTCCCTGCAGTCCCTGGGCTGAGCCCCCTCCCCTCACCCCAGCAGCCCTCCCACTCCATCACCCCTCCTGCCCTGGGTGTGCCGCTTCCTGAACCTCAGTAGGCCATGGGATGGGTCTCACATGGGCCACTTGAAGGACAGAGAGCTGTTATTGGTGTCTGAGGCCAGTGTGAAAGAAGAGGCCAGAGAAAGGAGGGAGGAGGCCACGGTGTCCCCATGGCAACATTTAGCCTGCACATGACCGCTTCTACCTCCCCAGCCCACAGGTAGGCAGGGAAACGGCAGGCCCCAGAGAAGGCTGCAGGCATTGGGCTGTGCGAGGCTGGAGGCCAGACTGTGTTTCAGCCTCGAATGACTCCATGTGTTCTGGGAAGAAGGCCGAGGGGACTCAGCATTGTTGGCTATAGCTGTTCCCAAGTCTGTTTCTCAAATACAGCAGGGGTGAGGGAGGGAGGGAGAGGACATTCTTCTTTGCTAAAGCTGTGCTGGAGGGACCCCCATCAGAGCTGCTTCAGTCTGCCTGAGCTGCTCTGCCATGCGAGGCCCTGGGGTGAGGGGTGTGGGTGCCCAGGGCAGGGAGGGGCAGGTAGTGTGTGGAGAGGGGATGCCACCACCACGGTGGGGCAGGCCAGTGACACCAGAGGCTTGCGTTTTTGCAGGGGATGAGATGCACAGGGGAAGTGGTGGGACCAAGTTCACAGAAAGCCTAGCCCCTCCTTTTGTCCCAGGCCAAGGTCTCCCTGGCCCCTCCCCCACCCCTTCTCTGACTCATCTGCTGTCCGTCTTCCAAACCCCCTCCTCAGCAGTTCTCTGGCCTCCAAAACACTTGCAGGCCTCTCTGACCCTCACAACAGCCTCCTTGCACCCCATGAGAGTGTCCTGGCTCAGCTGTTCTCCTTCTGTCCCTGGAGCTCCAGCCCTTCCTCCTCACCCCCACAGAACCTGTGCTAGAACGCAGAAGAGCGGTTACCCCCGTGTGTAGTGGGAGGGGCTGAGCGTGGAAGGACATATGGAAGGGGAGGGGCATGAAGGACCCTGCTGGAGTATTGACAATCGCCTACATCTTCAACCAGGTGGGGCTACACATGTGGGGCATAAAGGAAAATAAAAATCACAGGACCCTCCTCCCTCCTTCCACTCCTTATGCAAAAGGAAGGCAGAGACACCTGCAAATGCCAGGTCCCACCGATCATTCATAGGGAAATTCCTCACTGGCCTCCCAGAAACAAGGACATTCAAATTGAATCTTAGGTCTGCAGGCTAAGTCTAGCTCCTCAAACTAACATCAATCTGTACAATTCCACGCTAAGGATGAAATACAAGTTTATCTTCCCAGGTGAAGAGCAGAGACAAGACAAGATCGGACATTCTTCCCCTACCCAGGGCCCTCTCCATCGCTGGTGCTTCCCTCCCTTTTGCTCGTCTAACATTTGCCTTATTTTATGTAAAGTGTAGATTTCCTGGGCCTCACAAAAATGCAGCCACTTTGCCTCACTGCTTGCCCTCCTACCCTTCTTGTTTTCTTTCTGTGTGCCCTATTCGCCTTAAATACTGAAGCTCCCAAATTCCCTTTCGGAAAAGCAGCCACAGATCTATCTGTGGTTTGTGTTTCCCCAGACGTGTCCCCAAACTTTGGCCTAATAAACCTCCATTGATTGAGACCTTTGCCTGGGTCACTTATTTTGGGTTGTCAGTGGAGAAATGTACGCTTGAGATGTGTGCATCCTTTTGTACATAAATTATATTTCCTCTTAAAAAAGAAGGCCTGGTGAGAGGCTGAGGCAGGAGGATCACTTGAGCCCAGGAGCCCAGGCTGCAGTGAGCTGTGATCGCACCACTGCCCTCCAACTGGGGTGACAGAGCGAGATCTTACTCAAAAACAAAAAGAAGAAAAGAAAGAGAAGAGATGAGAAAAGAAAAAGGAAAAGGAAAAAGAAGAAGAAAAGGAAAAGAAAAGAAAAAGTCCGGGAGGAAATGGTCAGCGGGAACCTCTCTTTGGCCAGCCTCACCCTGGCCCCGCCCCTTCCAGAGGCCCCGCCCCTCCCTGATGAGCCCTCCCTCGCTGGCTGCGGCTTCTGGGTGTGGGGCTGAGAATGCACCACCGCCCCCATCCGCTTTGTTCTAGCTTTCCATCAGTGCCCCGGCTGTGCTTGGGGACACCCAGGCTGGGCCCGCCAGAGCCTCTGGACCCTTCCTGTCCCTCCGTCTGCTAAGAACAGACCTTGTTCTCAACAGTCCTCCTGGCCTTCTGGACACCTCCCACCTGGGTTGTGTCCACCGCTCCCTAAGCCTTCCCTTGCCTCCTGTCTCCTTCCTCCAAACTCCCTGCCCACCGCTGTCAGACTCACATCCTTCAGTTAACACGCCGTGCCCTCTGCCCTGGTCGGCGGCCCCCACGGTGCAGGTGCTGACCTGTGGACATCAGGTGCGTGGGCGCAGGTCAGGCTAAGGGGGGGACAGCTTCTGTATGGCATGGTTATTCCCATTTTGCAGGTTAGGAAACCAGGGCTCCAGAGGGAGGAGCTGCTTTTGCAGCTAGGCAGGGAGAGACCTTTCTGGATTCATGCCCACTTCTGCCCAGTCCGGCCTCTGCCTGCAGCAGCCTCTGCTGCTGTGGATGCCCCTCCCCCTCCACACTTGGCACTCCCTGAGTAGATCAAGCTTGTTCATACCTCTGGGCCTTTGCACAGGCTGTTTTCTCTGCTGGGAATGACTTTCCCCATCTCATGCCCCACCCCTGCCCCCACAAACTCCTGCTCACGTTCCCAGGCTCAGGTCAAGTAACACCTTTGAAACACCTTCCTGATGACACCAGACACATGCCCTCCCTCCTTTGTCCCTACTTGGCACTGGGCCTCTCACACTGGGTTCTGGATTGGGAGGAACCATTTGCTAGTTTGAGTCTTTCCCTGACTAGGCTATGAGCCCCTGGAAGCCAAGATTCACACATGGAGTTTGAAATGTGTAGTTACTACTACTGAGCACCCGCTTGCAAGGTACCTGGAACCGTAAAGGTCAAGGGTGTGGGCGGTGGAGCCCCGAGGGTGTTTCTGTGCCTCTGGGCCCACATCTATGAAGTGGGACCATGATGCACCAACGTCACAGGCTTGTCCTGAGCAAGGGGTTAGGAATGACCTGGCCCAGGTGAGCCCTCCATGAACTCAGCCCTCGTGTTCATTCATCTGTGATCTTATTTCATCCCAACAACCCTTGGCATCAAGCCTCATCACCCCCACTGCACAGAGTAGGAAACTGAGACCCAAACAATGCCCAAAGCCCCCTGGACTCCAACCCCATGGCCCCCACCCCTCACCCCTTGCACCCTGCTCCACCTCTGCCTAGCACCTGGCACCCACACAAGTCCAGTGTGTCTGTGGCATGAATGAAAATGATTCAACAGGTGGCACGTTCACTTCCTCATCTCAGCTAAATTTCCTGGTGACTTGATGCACTCTGGTCACCCCCCTGGTCTAAGCTTAATTGTCACTTCCTCAGCCACTGCCCCCTCCCGTATATATTAGCTCTGTGAATAGGAAGTGCAGGATGGATGAACTAGAAGCCAGTGAAAATGACAGACAGGAGCAGGGTGGAGCGGGCAGGATGGGAATGATTCTCTGATAGGAGCTTTTTGTATTGCTTGACTTTCGTGTATGTAAACATCCTACATATCCGACAAAAAAAATTAAACCAAAACGCGGGGGTGAGAGGAGCATTAACTCATTATTAAAATTGGTGAAATAACCACACAAAGAATTATTTCATGTCCTGCTGGGCACAGTATTCTGACAACACATCCTTAGAGAGATAGATTCCTTCCCACCACCCGAGATGGGGTCTTGCTGTGACCCAGCTGGTTTGCATCTCGGTCTCAACAGACCCTCCCGCCTTGGCCTCCCCAGTAGCCGGGACTACAGGCATGAGCCACCACACCTGGCTCTCTCAGTAAGATGTATTTTAAGGACAAAAAATAAATAAATAAAACTTGTAAAAAATGTCTTTACTCCATAGGCTTATTTTTAGTGGCAATGTTAAAATTGTTATTTAAAACTTACATGTATCATAGGATACAGCAAATACATAAACACATCATTACTGGGTACTACAATTTCTGCTGTAAAAGAAATCTAGATAAAAAGATTAAGAAAAAATATCCTTTCTCTCAGGGCCCATAGCTGGTAACTTTGGACTTACTGTCTGATGTGGCCCAGCCTGGATGGTCCTGGAGGGGAGGGCGGGGTGGGGGTTCTGAAATGGCACCTCACGGGTGCATCACCTAACCGCTGGCTCCCTACTGCCACCCACCCCGAGGCCCGGGCTCCGCTTACCACCTGCAATTTCAGGGCCTAACCGGCATCTCCTGGCTTCAGGTAACACACCCTGACGCCTGATGTCTATGAACAAGTACCCATTCTCTACCCAAACCTCGCACCTAGGAGCCAGCAGGAGACCCTCTCCTGGGCCCAAGACCTGTGACATCAATGGGTCTTCAAATGCCAGTGCTGGACGGGGCTTGAGCTATGTCCAGGATTTCAAAATTCCCAAGCGGAGCCTCCCAGAACCCTCCAGCCAACCCCAGGCCGACCTACCAGCCGGCGGCGTCTCTGGGGTGAGACTGTGGCAATAATGGCTATTGGGTTAATGAAAGGTAGGACAGCAAATGGTGTCGCATAAATGCAGACTGAACAACAGTCTTTTACAAGCTGGTGAGACAAAGGCAGGCAAGGGTGAGGGCCGCCCTTTTATCCAGGCCTGACTGAAAGATCTTGCCCAGGGCCACCTGGGGCCTGGCCAACGCTGGAACTCAACTCCAGCACCAACGGTGTGGACAGTCACCCCATCTGCTCTGGGTTCAAATCCCAGCTGTGCCACCAGAGCTGCAACCCTGGGCAAACTATCTTACCCCTGGACTGTTTCCCATCTGGAGGCAGGCTGTTAACAGGATCTAACTCACGAATTCTTGTGCGGACAAAACCATGTTGTGCAGAGAAGAGTTTTAGTACCCTGCTTCCCAAAGTGTGGTCCTGGGAGTGTGGGGGAGGGGCCTTCAGCCCCATGCCAGTTCTCTGCAACAAGACCCCAGGTGGCACCTGTGCCCCCTGGACACTCCAGCTGCTGCCCAAGTGTGGAGAGATGGACACGGTCCCAGCCACACCATCCTCCCAGGGGAGGTCGTGTCCCTCAGGGACTCGAGCTGGTCCAGGAAAGGTCCCTTCCGGGTCTGCTGGGAGGAACCGGGGACAGAGAGAGACGAAGGCTGCTTGCATCACTTTATCCTTTTCTACTTTATTACTTCAAATTAACAACCACGATAAAGCTCAAAAAAGTCCAATATTTACACAGGAAAAAAGTACAAAATTCCCCCCAAAGTTCTTCAGTATTTTTTTTTTCAGTTTTTTAAATTACAAAGTAATAAAAACCTTTGCTCTTTAATTAAAAAAAAAAAAGGAAAAGGGAAACAGAGGTAAATAAATTAGGAAACACACATGGAGAAAACAAAAATAAGAACAAAACCAGGAGTTAACTAGGAAGGATGGGTAAATCCAACACTCAGCCCTGACCCGGGTCCTCCTAGGAAAGGTAGAACCCAGGGAGAGGGGCCCCAGGTGACTATCAGAACCAGGGGAGTAATTTATAACCCAGAGCCAGATGTTTCTAGAAGTAGTCTCCACGGATTCTGCCCTAAGACCAGGAACAGGTGACAGGGCTGCCACAGGCTGGTGACAGACTGGGGGGGACCGGGGTGGTGAGGACCCTCTGTGCTCTGAGGGATGTTGACGTCACTACCCGCCCCATGTCCTTGTCAGGGGACATGGAGAAAGGAATTCGGCCTGGGAGGTGGGGCGGGACGTGGCACCCGCTTCCCTGGGGAACGCAGGTCAAATACAGCTGTGCACACGAGGCACCTTGGCCCCCACGACCTCCCCACCCACGCAGGGTCTCCGCGGAGAGGCACAGGGGACCCGAACACCCGGAGACACAGGGAAAAGCCCAACACAGAAGTCGGCCGCTGTCATCTCGGGAGAGGTGGGGGCTGTGCGTGTCTCCTCGCTTCTGCGGCTCACGAAATCCAGTGGGACCTGCTTTCGACCGACCACCGCATTTCCTGACGTGACTCCTCGGCCACCTCTGACGGTGCGTGAGGACCGGCTGCAGCACTGAGGTGTTCCTCTCCCAGCAGGTGTGGGTGGTGGGGAACTGGTGGTTGGGGCAGGGACTTGGCACCCAGCTCCCGCGGCCCAGGGTCGTGGGGAGAGTGTTGGCCGGGCAGCCCGTGCCCCCAGGGAGCAAGGACCCTCGGTGCAAAGGGCATCCCGTCTTCTTGCCATTGGCAAAAAATCAAAGAAACAAAATCCATTGTTGGTTTTGTGCTGGGTTTTTTCCTTTTGAGTGGTTTTTTTTCCATCTTTTTTGTTGTTGTTTTTTTTAAAAATAAAATACAGTGAAGACACTAGAAGGGGAGAGAGGACAGGTTAGGTGCGCAGCTGCCTCCAGCCACCCGTCTGCCAGACTCTCCTCAGCTCCCGTTTTCTTGTCCCCCTGTCTGTCCTCTCTGGGCCCCAGAACCTGGCTGACGCCCAGGACACGAGAGCAGCTCCATTTTTATGAGAAGGAAACAGATCCTCTCTCCGTCCTCCACCTGCCAGTGAGCAGCTCCCCTGGCCACACAGCTGCCCGCCCTGCAGACAGCTGTTCCTGGGGCTGAGGTCTGATGACAGTCACCCCACTTCATGCCTCTGCTCTCTCTGCGGATGAAGTTCTGTGAAGCCAGTCACACTCGGTGTGTCCTGGCGTGGGGCTGAGTCCCCCGACACGTAAACTACTGGCTACCAGCATACACTCCTTCCCCAGCGCGCTCAGACTGTCCCCTCACGTAACCAAGGAACCTGCAGCCACGTCCCCTTCCCAAGCCAGCCTCGGAGTGGAGAAGTACTTTCTCTACACCAACTCAAGGCCTCGTGCAGGCAAGGAAGAACCACCGAGGCTCACCCTTGCCAGAGGGCCCCTCCTGCCCCTGCAGAAGCCAATGAGGGCCTTTCTCCACGGCACAGGAACCCTTAAGTCAATGACCTTTCCTAAGTGCATTGCATGAATTAACCCGTGTAACAGCCCAGAGCTAAGAGCGAGCCCTGGGCAGGTCAAAGTGTGGGCCCATGACCCTATCTCTGCTAGGAACCAACTTTCCAGACTATGTTAAGCAAAGGGGGCTGGAAGACTGGCCCAAGGGCAGGGAAAGGGTTCTCCAGCAGAAATTAATTAATGTGGGGCCAAGCCTACTCAGAGGAAGCCTCAGCCCTCCCTTGAGGTCCCTTGGTTTTGGGGACCTGGTACCATCTGCCACTCCCTGGACCCTTTCCACACACAGCAGTCTCCTCCCGGGGCCGTGGGTGTTTCTAGACCAGCCACAGCCAGGCTGGGCTGCGTCTGCAGCAGACACCGACTCACCTAAGCAAACACTGGTCCGATGGTGGCACTCCTCACTTCCCGAGATGGTCAAATGGCACGCTTGTCTTTGGGGATTGGGGGAAGAGATAGGAGCACAAGCTTCAAGTCAAGTCCCTCAGCTGCTGGCAATGGTGATTTGGCAAGTCTGTCCCCACTGTGGCGCTCCACCCCGCCCCCACCAAGCCCCTGAAGCCAGGGGAAGGCATGTATGATCCCATGACCCTGGGACATCCCTGTTTCGTAAATAAGATCGGGGCCCAACTGACCGCTCCAGGCCACGCCCGAGTGGAGGCCCCTCCCACACAGGCAGTAGGAGGGCAGGTCTCCCACCCACTGACCCGGGGCAACCAGGGATGCCCCCTTCTCAGCTGTCTTAGTTCAAACATGGCCCTTAAGCGGAGACACGGAATGGGACCTCACCCAGCCCTCCATCCCATTCTCTCGCCAGTGCTGACGGGGGCTCTGGCGGGGCTGCCTGCTGGCAGGGACCATGAGCACCTCATCTCCAAGTCCCTGCTGCCCACTGGGGCTGGGCCCCCAGCAGTGAAGCTGGGGCGAGTTACTTCTCTGAACACTGATTTCTGACTCAGCTCAACGGGGCTAATTAGGCCTCAGAAGATTCGAGAAGACGAACTCTGGGCTCTATGAAAGGGACCTGCTCCACGGTTATTAGAGTCAGGAGAGAACAGAACAGAGCCGAGGCCTGAGCCTGCACTGGGGAGCATCTACAGGGTCTGCGGCTCAGCCACGCGCCGCAGAGGGACTGGGCTGGCTGGGGTGAGGGCAGCTCACCTGTGAGGCTGGGATCCGGGAGACCTCTTGCCGCCCAGTGAGGTCTGAGGATGAGACGTTGGCAGGCGCGCCCCTGTGCAGCCTCATACTCACCTTCCTCTCCCGGTCGACCCGTGAGATCGCTCTGGGAGACGTATTGCCTGGGGGACGAGGCAAGGGAAGCTGCCCTCAGAGGGGGCACTAACAGAGCCCGCAGCCCCCCGGACTCCCCACTGCCCGAGGTCCCCGCTCACCAGCTTGCTGGATGCGGGAGGCTGGGGTGGAGGCCACAGGCTCGGCTGTAGTGCGGAGCCGGTTGGCGGTGGCCCCCGTAGGGGGGCCAGGGGGCAGGGCCCGGGTCGCGGACCCACGCAGCTGCCCCATCCTCTCCTCGCGCTCGTGTTCTCGCCGCTCCCGGTCCACGTCCTCGGGGTTCCGGGATGCACCCTGCAGGGACACAGGATGAGGCGTCAGTCCTGGAGGCCAGGGTGCTCTGGGCCCCAGCACCCCACAGGGCAGAGCAAGGGAGGCCGGGTGGGCATCTCCCTCCGGTCTAGCCTGCTCCCCAGAGTAGGAAACCACGATCCACGATTGCATAGCAGAGAAACGAAGACATAACCACCCGGAGGGGAAAGCAGGCATCTGAGAGCCAGAGGAAGGTCAGTCTGCCCGTCTCATGGGGCTGGAATCAGAGCCAGGAGGGCTGATGTCCCCAGAATGACCAAGGACACCCCTCGGCCCTCCTGACCCAGGGCTAGGACCTGCCCTGGCCCCCTCTGTGTACCAAGAGCCTTTGGCCCCTCAGGGTTTCCACACTGAGCAGGGCAGGTGCTCAGAGGCCCACTGGTAGACAGGTAAGGGGTGTCCCCAGAGGGGAAAGGACAGGCCCAGTCACAGAACTAGTTGAAGGCTGGACCAGTACTTGAACCAGGTCTCCTGGTGCACAGCCAGGGGCTCTTTTCATGAGAGGGCTGTCGTTCCCTGCCCGGGGACCTACAATGACTTCTGGCAGGTTCTGTGGCGGCCATAGCAGGAGGCCCAGGGGACCCACAGATGCTGCCTGCCTTGGGACAGGGGCTCAGGGGGCGCTGGAGAAGAAGAGGGGGCTAGGTGCCCCATGGAGGAAGAGGTTCCCCGAGCCCTGGGGGCCCCTGTGCAAGAGGAAATGAGAAAGGCCCAGAGAGGAGCAGGCGAAGGGGCAGCGCCTGCTGCGTTACCTAGTTGGTCCTGGGGGCGTCCACAGAGAAGGGCGGGGGGCTGGCAGGAGGGGGGCCGCATCTGTGGAGGAGAGAGCTGTAGGCTGAGTTGGGGGCCTGCTCGTGGGCCGTGGTGTGGGGCTTCTGCAACCCATGTCTCTCCCAGGGGACTGGCCAAGAAATGGGGCGGGGCTGGGCTCCGTCCTAACTCCAGGAAGCAGTGGCTAGGATCAGGATGGTCCCTGAATCCTAGCGAGGCACCAAGGTCCAGAGAGCCTCATGACTGCCTGGAGCCACACAGCTCCAGAGCCGGGGTCTGAACCCAGGCCGCTGCCACCTGGTCCCACTCTGCTCTCCGTGCGCCAAGAGAATGCTGTTCAGAGACCTGCCTTAGCAGAACACGAGGAGCACATTTCCCCATCCTCCCACCCAGAAGCCTGTCGGGCAGGCCTGGGGGCCCCAGGGCTCCCACTCCTGACCTCTGGTCCTCGACTTGGGCTCCCACCCCTGAAGTTAGAGGGTGGCAGAGATTGGCAAAGGGTGACTCAGCCAGAGCCACAGCAGAGCCTAAGGGATAAATAAGAGCTGTGGCCCCTACTTATTAAACCGCCTATGGACAGAGGCACATCGGCTCTGCAAAGCAGGTCGATTTCGTCCCAGAGCCAGGTAAACTGAGGCTAAATGATTTGCTCCAAGGTGCACAGCCCTGTGGCTCCAGTCCTTTGGGACACCAGCAGGCTCAGGCCAATGCCCGCCTCAGAGAAGGAGGTAAACTACTCTCCCCATTTCAATCCAACCCACGCGCCTCAAGAAATGCATTTCAAGGAGCTTTCTTGGCCTTTATTTCCCCGCAAGAAAACACAAATGTCCATCCACGTCACACAGGCGTCTGCTTCTGGCTGTATGGACCTGTCCACGGCTGTGGATTTCTTCCTGGCCACTGGCCAGACCTCGGAACACGGTGCCTGTGTGTGCTGAGATCGGCATCCGGACGCTGGGGATCCCAGCACCCCCAGGCCCAACACCACAGGGAGCCACTCCAGGGAGGTCAAGGGCAGGATCCTCCCCATGGGAGAGTCTGCAGCCGACTGGCACCCAGCAGAGCGTCCTGCCTGCTGCCAGGCGCTAGCGAGGGATTCCGCAGGACAGGGTGGTACGGGAGGGGCCTGGCCTCGGTGCGAAGGGCGTGGAAGGTTCCAATTGCATGTCCTGCAGATACTCCTGCCAGGGACTGCTGAAGTGGTCAAGCAGCAATGGGCCAGAGAACAGTGGAGGAAAATGCTGTAGGCGCCGCTGCCCAGCTTCTGACTCCAGGACCTGCCCCAAGGGGACCCCAGGAAGGGGGTCACAGTGCCAGCAACAGGTGGGGAGGGTGCTCCTGGCTTGGCTCAAGAAGAGATCTTGGTGACTGGACAGTCCCGTGAAAGGCTCCGCGACAGAAGCAGCCAGAGCAGCGCTATCCACAGAACATTCTGGAATGATGAAGGCAATGGTCACATCTGCCTTGCTGGACATAGTGGCCACCAGTCAGCCACCTGTGGCTCCTGAGAACTTGAAACGTGTCGAATATGACTGAGGAATCACATTTTCTATTTTGATCAATCTTAATTAGTTAAAAATTAACCACATGTAGCCAGTGGCTACCATTTTGGAAGGCAGAGGTCTGGGGGATAAAAAACCCATTCTTGGAGCTGTGCTGAGCCGAAGGGTTGAGGCCACTGCAGAATCAGAGTCAGGACTGACTTTTTCCAGCGACGAGTGAATGCCCAGTGCCCAATGCCTTGAGGTGAGAAGAGCTGTCCCCGGGTACCCTGGGCCACACTCCGATCCAGGTGGTCTCGGATGAAAAAGAAAGCATGCCCCACCCCTGTCCATCTCCCACCCCTACCTCTGCATGGGAGGGCAACAGAGGCTTCTCCCTGAAGTCTTTGGCCTGTGAGACCCACATCCTCTGCCCAACCTCTGTCCTCCTCCTTAGGGACCAGGACCAGGCTGCTGTCTGAAACCCAGAAAGAGGAGCCCAAGCCCAGCAAGCCGACTCCACGTCCAGGAGAACAGAGCCTCGCTCCTGAGCATGTGGAAGAGTGGCCGAGGGCCCGCAGGAAGGCAGAGGCACAGCAGGATAAAGCAGGGTAGGTGTTTAATGAGTTCTCATTCAGTACAGAGGCCGCCGTTGGGGTCTAGCCGTGAGCCTGCTCTTGGTGTCTGTTCCCACCAGGCCCCTCCCGGGCAGTGGCCGTCACTTCTCCTCCAGGCTCTGTCCTGGCCCTCAGGCTGCTGCTTCACTCCCGAGAATCTCGAGGCAGGGCCTTTTCCGCCAGGCCCTCTCCTCTGCACTGCCACCTCTAGGGAACAGGGCGTGCCCCCATCGTCCCAGAGGACGCTTCCTTAGGCCTGGCCCCAACGGGCTCAGGCACACCTGCCGATGTCAGAAATGGGGCCCTGGAGTCCAGACCACAGGCCAGTAGTTTTGGGGGGGCAGCTCCTCCACCTCCTCCACGGGCCTATCTGGGGGGCCCTGGGTGCCCAAGGGCGCCGGGCACCTGGAAGGGACAAAGAGAGCACAGCTGAGGCTCGGGCTCTCGCACTCGCTGGCCAAGTGGCAAATTGTGGAAAGGCCGGGCCTCGGAGGGTCCTTACCAGTACGTAGGTGGGAACGTAGGCCCGGCACAAGGACAGGGGCGGGGACAGAACGGTGCAATGGCTTCGCTGTCTCGGGGCTGAGCCTGGCTCCAGGCAGCCCCCTTTCCAGAAGAGACGTGAAACAAGATATACAATTTCACAGATTCTGGAGCTCCGGGCACGGCTGACGAACGCTGCTCCCCACCCCACCCCTAGGACCCTTAAAAGAGGGAGACAGAACCGCTGCCTAGCAAGACCCAGGGTCCCATGACCAAGAAGAAAGACACCACTATGAAACGGTCCAGGCCGGCTAGAGGGGCCACGGCGGAGGCAGCCGCCTGGGACGTGCAGAACAAGAGCAGCAGGGCGGCGGAGGCAAGGGCCAAGGCAGCAAGGCAGCCCGCCAGCACCACCCAGGCCCCGCCACACGCACCCAGGAGGGACTCGAGGCCAAGCCAGGTCCTCCTCGGTCTGGTGGGAGGCAGCACCCTGCAGGCACTGAGGAGGCTGGGGTCAGGGGGCTCTGGGACCCCAGTGAGCTCGGCCGCACTGTCCAGCTCATACCTCCCGCACGCAGGGAGGCCTGCCCGCCACCGCATCACTCTGGCCCTAGGAGTCAGGGCCTTCCCCGTCCAGTCCCCCAAGCCCGCCGTGGCCTCCAGGTGACTCACGAATTTGAGCATGTTCCAGTCGAAGACATAGTCGTAGGAGAAGCCCTGCCGGTGGAAGAGGTTGCGGAAGAGCTGGCGCAGGTAGGAGTAGTCGGGCTTGTCGTCGAACCGCAGGGAGCGGCAGAAGTTGAGGTATGTTGAGAACTCGGCTGGTGGGGTCACAGGGGACAGAGGAGGCTGCCGTGAGGCCGTGCTCCCAGAGCCCCCCAGGCAGAGCCATTCCAGCCACCCGCCGTCCCTGCAAATGCTTTCAGTTTTGGGGGGGTCAGGATGAAGAGACGAGAACTACAGTCTCCCCGTGGGGATAAAACCGCAGCTCGCCTGAGAGCAGAGCCTCTGGAAACGGGAGGAGTGAGGACCTGTGGACAGTGGGCGAGAGTGCCTTCACCTGCCCTTCCCAAGCTCTCAGGGATCAGAGACCACAGAACAATGGCTGTCATGCGCTCAAAGGACACTCAAGCCGGACGGGACCTCCCAACACAACCTAAGCAACAGGAGGAAAACCTCCACTTCCTTCTACAAAGAGTCGGGGTTGGGGAAGGGCCTTGGGAGCTAAGGCAAGAACGTGGGCTGGGGACACTTGGGACAGAGGAGCCAGGCCAGGGGAGCCCAGGCCTCCCAGCTGTGCCTGGGCAGCGGCAGAGAGCCCCCAATTAATGCCCTGGCGCCAAGGCTGTGGAAGTCCCAAGAGGGCTTCGTGTGGCCTTATCTTCCCCACAGAAAGGGCCTCGGGGGTCCCCAGGCTACTCTGGGCTACTCACAGGGGTAGCCTTTGCAGAGGACCTCGATGGGTGTTGACATCTTCTTCTCGCTGATCCGCTCGTACTTCTGGCGCTTGGTGGCTGCCTTGAGGCCCTGCCAGGGCAGGGAGCCCAGGTTGAAGTACATGAGCACGTAGCCCAGACTCTCCAGGTCATCTCGACGGCTTTGCTCTGCACAGAGAATCGAGGGCGAGGTCGGGGGCAGGGTCCACTCAGGCCCCCAGCTCCTCCTCTGGGTCGTGTTCCTCACTGTGCACCCTGCACCCCATCACATGCTGGCTCGCAGCAACCCTGTTTTAAACAGGTACTGCTACTCCCTCCTACAGAGACAGGGCCCGAGGCAGAGCTTTCTCAACTCAATCTGGGCCTAGTTTTTCCAGCTCAGGCACTTAATCATTCAACGACTATGAGTGGGCACCCACAGCCTCCTTGCCTGGCCCACTCCGTGGAAAGGGCAAAAGTTTTGGCATCAGATGGGGCTGGGGTCAAATCCGGCTTTGGCATTCACTCAGCTGCACAACCTTGGGCAACCTGCGTGAAGCTTGAGCCTGCGCTTCCAGCCTGCGCAGCAGGGAAACGTCCTCGCCAGCCCATGGGGCCTAGGTGAGAGTGAAGTCAGGCATGCGAGGGGGGAGGCCCAACTTTGTGCAAAGTCCAGATTAGGTTCAGGCTTGGGGACAGACGGGGTGGGGACTTTCTCAATGGGGTTCACTAGAAAAGTGCCCAGAGGCCTCCAACCAAGCTGGGAGCAGGAGGGCTCGAGAAAGCCAGGCCCTAGCCAGGAGCCACAGGTGCGCTCTGCTCTGGGCCTGGCTTGCTCACCGATGCCCAGGTGGGTGTTGATGGAGGCATAGCGGGCAGTGCCAGTCAGGTTCTTGTTTTCCCGGTAGGGGATGTGCTGGTGGGTGCGGGCGTCCCGGTACTTCTTGGCCAGGCCAAAGTCGATGATGTAGACCAGGTTGCCCTTCTTCCCTAGCCCCATGAGGAAGTTGTCGGGTTTGACGTCCCGGTGGATGAAGTTCTTGGAGTGGATGTACTCTATGCGGCTGATCTGGGGGAGGGGAGAGGAGAGCAAGCCATTCACCAGGTGTTCCACGGAGGGGCCTTCACCAAGCACCCTGAGCCAGGCCTGGGCCGGGGGGTTGAGGGCTGGGGCCACAGAGCTGGAAAATGCACACGTGGTCCCTGCCCCGGTGACGGAGAAAGATCTGCATTCCACTATGAAGGACGATGTCAAGGGGCAGGTCAGGGAAGGCTTTCTGGAAGAAGTGACATGAGGACAAACTCTGAAGGAGGAATCCAGCAAGTTTGGTATGAGACAGGGAAAGAGAGCCAGGTAAGAAAGCTGACAGTAACACCCAGAAATGAAGATGGAGCTGGAAAGGTCCCCTGGAACCCTTGCCTGGCTCTACCCTCGTGGGATCTGGGCAGCCAGAGTCAGAGAGGTGACCAGATTCGGGGGGCGGGAGGGCAGGCGTGACAGAGACGGAGCACAAAGACAGGACTCTAAAGTCAGGCAGACACACAGCCTTTTCTTTCCTGTGAGCAATTTTTAAACACTCCAACTAACATCCATGCGCACGACATGTTCTCTGGAGGTCACATGCTCTGGGCCTCCAGCTTCGAAAGGCTGGGCAGCGCCTGTCCGTTTCCTGAGCGCCTCACACCCTGGAGACTCTGCAACTCTCCGCTGGCATGTATTTAACCTAAACCGCAGAGCCTCTGCAGGCCAGCCGCAGGCTAAGACTAAAACCCCTGCACAAGGTCTCCCTGTTCCATTCCAGGCCCCAAATTCTACGGTTTCCTATTTTTAAGAAGCTTTGCTCCTCTGTGCTTACGAACAGCTTAGGACCTGCCAACTGCCTGCCAGCCGGCCCGCTCTGGCCCGGCGCTGCACGGCCTCCCACTTAATCCCACAACAACCGACAAAGGGGAGACTCACATGAGGCAACCGGGGCTCAGAGAGGCTTAGCAATTCACTGACGGTCACCACTCTGGGACAGGATCCAGGTCTGTCTGACCCCAGGCTCTAGAATCACCCAAGGACAGAGTCCCAAGCCCTACCCAAGGAGCCTGGAGTTGGGCATGGAATCTGCGTTTTAAACAAACACCTCCAGAATTCTATAGCTGGAGGTCAAGGTCCCCTAAGTCCAGGAACCAGGCCTGTCCTCTGTCTCTGCCACTGTCCCCTCCTCCAGCATCCTCCTGGGCCCACTGGCACAAAGGGGAAATAGAGGCTGGATGGGAAGGGGCTTGCTTGGCAGGGCCCACAGGCACCTGGCCAGGGTGGGCAGGTGGAGGACTTACCATCTGGTCGGCCAGGAGCAGCACCGTCTTGAGGCTGAACTTTCGGGAGCAGAAGTTGAAAAGGTCCTCCAGGCTGGGCCCCAGCAGCTCCATGACCATCACATTGTAGTCGCCCTCGGCGCCACACCACTTGATGGACGGGATCCCCACTGGTGGCCGGACACGGGAACGTCAGGGGTGGTCACCCCCGTCCCCTCTGCCCCCACCCCCGCATCCTCTTCCCTGTCACAGCTCCGGGCTCCTCCCCAGCTCAGCTCTCACCTCCCCCCTGCATCATCTTGTAGAACTTGCTCTCGATATGCAGCTGGGGGTGCTTTGTCTTCACACACTCGAGCTTGATAGCAACTTCTTCACCAGAGGCGATGTTGGCACCTGCCGGGGCAGAGGAGACAAGAGACCAGGGTCATCCTCGGTGGCCAGGCAGCCCCAGGTGCCACACTCAGCACGTCAAGGTCTGGTGAGCACGAAGCCTGGGGTGAGTGCCCAGAGCATGGCAGGAGGAGCGACAAGGACTTCCTGGGAAGAGAAGAGCAGTGCGTGCGAAGGAAAGATGCCACAGGCAGGAGGCGGCAAGAAGGCTGGACAGGTGGGGACAGGCAGGGACGCAAAAGGCTCACAGATCACCTACGGCTGTAGCCCCCAACTGCCAGGCTAGGCTGACGACAGATACCGATCCATGGCCTACTAGGAGCAGGCCACACACAGCAGGTGACTGGGGCGAGCTTCGTCTGTACTTACAGCTGCTCCCCATCGCTCCCCTCATCGCATGGGCTCCGCCTCCTGTCAGATCAGCATCAGAGTCTCACAGGGACTCGAGCCCCACCATAAACTGCCCATGCAAGGGATCTGGGTTGTGAGCTCCTTATGAGAATCTAATTAATGCCTGATGATCTGAGGTGGGGCTGAGGCCGTGATGCGAGCACTGGGGAGCGGCTGCAAATACAGATCATCGTTAGCAGAGAGGTCTGACTGCACGATAAATCTAATGTGCTTGAATCATCCCAAACCAGCCCATCACTCCTACCTATCCGTGGAAAAACGGCCTTCCATGAAACCGGTCCCTGGTACCAAAAAGGCTGGGGACTGCTGACCTTGAGGACTCGGCCCAATTCTGGAGAAAGGCTGGGTAGGTGGGTGTGTTGGGCTGAGGTGGAGTGTGGGGGCAGGGGCCCGAGAGGGGTGGGGAGCTGTGCATACTGGGACAACCCTGGACTGCGGGGTGACGGGAGGCAATACCCAGCCCACCACCCCGCTCACATCAACGCCAACCCCTTCAAAAGCAGCCCCGCACGTTCGATCCCGGCAGTTCAACTGACTCTCATCCCCACTTTAAAGAGGAGAAAACCAAGACCCTGTTCTAGGTCACAGGACCAGTAAATGGCAGACTCGAGAGTCAACCCCAGCTCTGTCGGCCTCCGAGTCTAGGTAAGAGGGTCCTGCCTAGATCTCTACCTCTCCTGCCCCCACTCCTAGGTTCTCGAGCAGGTCTGGCTAACACAATACCCTCACACACACCAGGTCCAGCTCTCTGCCTGGGTCCACGCCATGGCTCAAGTCACAACAAAGACCAAACCTAAACTGCACCTTGCCTCAGTTCTCCCAGCTATAACAACAGGGGGTGGGGGAAACAAGATGAAGGGCTGGGCTGAGGCAGGGAGTCTCTTCTGGGGGCCAGAAGTGACTCCAGACGCAGGAGCTAAAATAGTGTCATTAGCACAGACAGAACAGAAAGTCCAGTGGGGACACAACCACTGGGAGAATTTAGGACAGGACAAAGCTGGCACCTCAGATCAGGGGAAAAGACGGGACCATTCAATACATGTCCTTGGAATGACCAGCTAGCCAACTGAGAGAAGACCATAGCTCCCATTACACCATGGAAAAGCCCAAGTGCACCCAGAGTTTGTGTGTAAGGAAAAAAATTGTGGGGGAGGGGTATAAGGTGGCACAAATTCTTTGCATTTATGTTGTAAAGTCAAACATAAACACTCCCTGGACCAAGCAACTCCACTCCCAAGCCGATGTCCTTCAGAACCACAAGTGCACCAGGGGGACGGGAACAACAACCCAAAGGATCACAGCAGGGTGGCAGCAGCAGTGCTGTCACACAAGGGGCCCCACGGGCAGTGAAAAGGAATGACGCCGCCTTCACGCGGTGCCTGGGAGACGCCCAGCTGCTCACCCAGGTGAAAGAGAGCAGGCGGCGGCCCTCCTCACCGCAGCCACAGCTGGACACCACCCAGTGTCCATCGCAGACGAATGAACGGAACGGGGCACACCATGCAGTGGAGTACTATTCAGCTGTAAAAAGGAACGAGCCCTGCGCTATGCGCCGCAACGCAGATGACCCTCGGAAACACACCCAAAGAAGCCGACGCGAAAGGACTGATGCTGAATGATCCCGTTCACACGACAGGCCCAGAACGGGCAACTCCACAGAGACGGGACGTGGAGCAGCGGCTGCCAGGGGCTGCCGGGCTGGACCACAAGGAACACCTGCCATGGGGCCTGTCACTTCCTCTTGGAGTGATGGAAAGTTTTGGAGCTAGACAGGGGTGGGGGGTACACCGCACTGTGGATGTACATGAGACCGAATTATATACTTTTAAAATGGTAAATTGTATGTTCTGTGGGTTTCACCTCAATTAGAGAAATAAGGGAGAGAACTCAGGCACCCACACTGAACAATACAGAGTTTAGGGACGTAAATGTGTTAAAACTCTAACAAAAAGGAAAAATGTTCAATGTCAGATAGTGGGGGTGGGGCAGGGGCCTTCAAGGTGACAGGCAGGCCTCTTCCTCCAGCTGGGCGCTGCCAGGGAAGGTGCCTCACACCACGCACTATTTACACATATTCTTCACATCAACTTCACATCGACGTTTAATAAAAAACAAAACTATGAAAGGTTCAAGAAAAGGGAGAATTGCCTTATAACCTTGGAGTTAGGCAAGGCTTTTTTAAATCCCTGACTGAAAATCCAGAAGCCATTAAAGAAAAAACAACAAAAAACTCTCTCCTCTACAAGAAAAGAAAAGAATCCCTTCCCCATGGCAAAAACACTAGAAATCAAGTCATTTAAGAAAAACACACTCCCAATTCTTACCACAGGCAAAGAGCTAATATATAATGAGCTCTTACAAAACAGGAGAAAGACTCAATAGGAAACAGGACAACGGATTTTCACAGGGGAAGAAACCATTAAAATAAATGGCTTACTCATAGGAAAAGATGCTCAACCTCCTTCTAAGAGAAGTGCAAATTAAAATGATCCGAAAGACCATTTTTTCACCTTGGGTTGTTGAAGGTCCCACAAGATAACACCATTTGGCAGACTTTGTGGCAGTGGGGCACTCCTCCGGGTGGTCAAACTGGTAAATCCATACTGGAGGGTGATTTGACACCACGCAGCTCCGAACAGCAACCCCATTTCTGGGAGTTTACCCGACATGCCTGCATGGCGCAAAACAAGGCCTGGAGGAGGCTGTCCGCTGTAGGCTGTCTGCAATAGCAAAGCCTTGGAAACAACCCAAATGTCCGTCAAGCGGGGACTGAATAAATAAAGAACAGCCCATCCATAAAACCGAACGCACTGGAAAAAGAATGAGGAAGCTCTCTCTGCACACAAGTGGAAAGATCTCCAAGATACGGGAAGTAAAAAAACAAAGTACAAAACAGTTCCCTCTTATTTCAGTTTTTTACAAAAGGTGGGGAAGTAATATGGGCGCTTGGCTGTATCTACATAGAGAAACACTGAACAGAAACACGAGAAACCAGTAAAGACGGGGCAGAGCCGGGCGGCTCAGCTGAGCAACTGGATACTACGTTGCAAGTTGTGATTTATTTCAACACTTTCATCCAGACATAATTCACATACTCGTCAATTCACTCAGGTAAAGTGTAGGATTCAGTGGTGTTTAGTGTATTCACACGGTTGTGCAGGTGTCACCATGATCGTCTTAGAACACGGGGCCCTTAGTATCCACGGGCTCTGCATCTGCAGATGCAGCAACGTGGGTCAAAAATATGCAAGGGGAAAACCCAATAAAAATAACAGAATAAAAAAACCCACAAATACAAAATACAGTGTAACAACTATTTACACAGCATTTACATAGTACTAAGTGTCATAAATAATCTAGAGATGATTTCAAGTATCCGGGAAGACGTGTGTAGGTTGTACACAAATACGGGGGATTAGAACAGGGACTTTCATTCCCGTGAATTCTGGTATCCGATGGGGTCCTAGAACCAATCCCCTTTGATACCAAGGGACTGTATTTTCATTCTCCCGGAACACCCGTGCCCTTTAGTAGTCAGGCCCTATCTCCCCCTTGGCACCCAGGCCCTGGCAAGAGTGATCTACTTTCTTCCCTATGGATTTGTTGCTCTGGGTATTTCACAGAAATGGAGTCAAACTACATGTTATCTTCTGTGATCAGCACCTTTCACTTAACACATTTTTGTGTTTGGATTTTTGGTTTTGAGTAGGTATGCTGATTTTTGAACCACATAAAAGAAAAGAAAAAGAAAAACAGAACAGATGACTAAACCCAGTCAACAATGGGAGAGAAAGTGTTTTGCAAACTGTAAAGTGTTGTTGACACGTCAAGACCCATCACCGGGTGAGCTGCACAGGTTTCCAGGGCGCTGTGAGGACATGGCACAGGAGGGGCGAGGGGCTCCCTGGCCATGCTGTCTCCCCGCGGGCACAAGGGGCAGGAGAGCGCAGTGGTTGAGAATGTGGGTTCCAGAGCCAATTGCTGAAGCCCAAATCCTGACTCTGCCACCTACTAGCTGGGGACCTCAGACAAGTCACTTCAGCCCTCTGAGGTCCCAGGTGCCCCATCCATAAACTGATGACAATATTTGGCTCACTAAAAATGCTTAAAAGAGTACCTGGCACACATAAGTGCTCCACAGTGTCATGTGGGATGGGATGCACTGGCCCCCGGGCCACAGGGCTAGGCTGGTAGCACTCACGGGCCAGGGGAAGGAAAGGAAGGAGTGAGCAAGGCTATGGGGAAAGCAGAGCCTGGCTGGAGGAAAGCTGCAAAGGCTACCGTGCACTCGAGCAGGGCTGTGCCAGGCAGAGGTCACAGTACATGCAGAGGCCTGGCAGGAGGGGGTGCATTCAACTCTCAGTGGTTTGGTGCCATGTGGGCCCTTTGGGGTAGCTGAAGATGACAGTGGACAAGGTGGGCGGGGAGATATCTGAAGGCTCTTGAATGGCAGTTAAGATCCTGCTTGAAGCTCCAGGGGCAGGTTCAGGTGTCTGACCACAGGGCTTCTCAACCTCGGCCCTACTGACATTTGGGGCTGGTTAATTCCTTGTTGTGGGGCTGCCCTGAGCACTAGGGTACTCAGCAGCATCCCTGGCATCGACCCACTAGATGCCAGCAGGCACCCCCACCCCAACTGTAATGACCAAAAGGTATGGAGGTCTAGCCAAATGTCCCATGGGGACAAAAATCACCCTGCGCTGAGACTCTCTGGTGTACCAGAAAGGACTAGGAGACTAGCCAGGAAGAGGGACGCCACTGTAGCTGTCCAGGCAAGAGCCAAGGGTGGCCCTGCCCAGGCATGGTGACACTTTGGAGGCAGGACCTGCGGCCCTTGGTGATTTAGAGCCGTGTGCAGGAAGGAGAGTGTGGGGGAGTAGAGCCTGGAGGGGCTTTCATCCCCTTGAACCTTACCCCACCCTGCAAGTAGCAAGCACTACCATTTATATTTCTATTTGACACGTGGAAAAACGGAAGACGCCAAGGGTCAAATGACCATATGCCACACAACTTCCCAGGGACAGGGACCCAGGCTGTTAGGCGAAATCTTCTGACCCCCACTGAGTGCTGGAAACCTTCTGCCACAGCTGCCACTGGGCCCCTTGGTTGCCTCTGAGTTCTGTCGGGAAGCTGCCAGGCTTTCCTCTGAGCTCCCCTACTCCTCACAACCACAGAGCTGGGGTTCAGAGAGGTTAAGTAACTGGACTGAGGTCACATAGAACAGGCTGGGGCAGAGCCAGGGTTTGAAACTTAGTCCCCAAAGCCCCTGCTCCTTTCTCCATTCCAGTTCCAGGTAAGGTTTCCTGGCGATATGCTCTATCTGGACGAGAGTGGGCTAGCGGTAGCTGCAGGGGGCCCCGCGCGCGAAGGCCTGCAAGCTGGAAGAACTGCCCGATTTCAGGAACAGAACACAGCCCATTAGTTACAGTGACTCTGTGGGAGGACTGGCAAGTCACCAAAACAAATTGGACGCGGAAAAGGGCTTGGACCTGGCCAGCCTTTGTGAGGCTGGGACCTTGTGAATTCTAGGTGGCAAGACGGGTGACCAGCCCAACACGGACTCACTCCACACACCCACACAGACACAATCAGGGACCTGGCTGGGCTGGAGGACAGGGGGTAAAGCCCATCCGTCCCAGCAACAGCAGCAGTGGCCACTTTAACTGCCACCTAGCAGAAGCCTAGCAGGGGCCACCTAGCAGGAGCATCCCCTGCATAACCACCTGCTCCCTGCATAACCACCTGCCAGGGCAGCACTGCTTCCCGCCCCTTTCAGAGCTGAGGACCAGACACTCTCAGAGGTCTAGACAGTTCCCCAGGACACACGGCCAGCGAGTGAGCCCAGGTTTGGACCCTGGATGGCCAACATGAAGTCCTTAAAATAGCAGGCCCCTACTCCTAGCTGTCCCTTCATGATGCTGAGGTCAGGGCAGGGAGACCTGAAGAGGAGCTGGGGGCCTTGCAGCCGCACCCACAGTGCACTGGGCCCTCAGCTGTTCCTGGAAAGCAGGGCTTGGAGGCCGTGTCCAGCCCCACCTGCAGAGGCCATCTGGAGTCAGGCCCTGGCCCAGCCCCGGGGACAAGAATGTGGCCAGAGCTTTGAACAAATGAAGCCAGTGAGGCCAGCTGGGAAGGCCCTACAATCACCACTGTGCCCAAACCAGCAAGTCAGGGACCCAGGAGGGTGAGTCAGGGCAGAACACCCTCACCAAGGTCCCCACACCTGGCGAAGGCTGGACAGTCGGTGGAACTGACTCAGGCCCCAGAGGAGCCGGATCCTTTGAAAGCAGCAAGTCCCAACCAAGACCGAGGGTGGGAGCCTGTGTAAACACGCTCCCACAGGGCTGGCACACGCAGCTGCTTTATACACAGGGACCTCATTACTTCTTGCAACCCCATTTCAAAGATGGGGAAGTCAACTCTGGCAGAGGTCATCATTTGCAAAGACATACAGCTAGTGAAAAGAAAGCCCAGCACCTAAGCCTAGATTACTCCAGAGCCAGTACGAAAAAGAAGTTAAACCTGGACCTAGTTTTAAAATGAACGAGTTAACTATGCAGATAAACAGGAAGTCCTGTCCCCAGGGAGGTCTCACAACAAGAACCAAGGACACGGGCTTTGCTGAGTGACCATGGGCTGATCCCCACCATGGGCCTCAGTTTCCCTTCTGGAAAAAGAGAGACCTAGACCAGATGCTGTCTAGGAGCAGGCCTGTGTATGTGCCAGGAGCACCTTCTGCCTTTGAGCCAGTGGCTCCAGGGTTCAGTTGAGCTCAAGAGCCTCAATAAAAAGAGAGTCCTTTATACTCACCCCAATTTCATTAGCAGTAAGGAGATGGGTGCCCCCATTTCAGATGAGAATGCTGAGGCTCAGAGAGAGAAGTGACTTTTCCCAGGTCACATAGCAAAGGAGGAGCAGATTGGGGATCTACACCTGGGCTGGCCCCCCCACCCCAGCCTGTCTCTATCCCGCCAAGAGTGAGGCCGCTGCGCGTGCCTGGCACGTTACAGTTCCGTTTTCTCATTCGTTTACATGGCAGGCCCTCGGTGAACACCCTCCGTGGGAAAGCTTCAGCCGGGCACTGGGCAGAGCAAACACATGAGACACCTGCCTCCCCAGGAGCTCGGGCACAGGAGAAACCTTTAAACCTGCTCGGCTGCAGGCTCTCCCTCCCTCCGCTCTGAGCTCCAGGTGTTTACAGGGCAGGGTGAATGCTCGCCAGTGAACTGCACATCTGGCTGGCACTGTACGGTTCGCAAAATGCTTTCCCATCTGTCATTTCATTTGTGCCTCCTGACAGCTCCTGGTCAGTCAGGTGGCATCATCGCAAACTTTACAGATGGGGACACTGAGGCAGAGCAGCCACAAAAGCCAATCTGGAACCCAGGTCTGCCTAGCGCCTGCCTCCCGTGTTCTGGCGTCTACGCTCACTCCCATACAGGGCTGTGGGCATCTAGGCTGCTGCCGCCAGTTTTCTAGAGCGGCCTCCGAGGCCAACTCCACCATGCTGCACCTCACTTTCCTGAGGTATGAAACAGGACAAGCTGGCACCATCTCCAGGGGCTGCTATGAGGGGAGACCTGGTTCAGAAAGTACCCTGTAGGCAAGTGCTCAGGGAATGTGCATGTCCCCTCCTCTGTCCCCCAAGGTTCCCTGAGAAGATTTCATACTCCAAGGGGGTGGGGATTCTGACCACTGGGTAAGAGAAACCCCCAAGTTCTGAACTAATGACCATGACATGCAGACTTGTTGGTTTTCTCTGCCCAGGACAGAAATGATTTATTTTTGTCTTCCAAGGAGGGAAACTGAGGCACAGATGCAGGTCTAGCCTGCTTCCAAGGACACAGGGACAGGAAAGAGAACAAGCCCTAGTGGGGGCTGCCACCTTGTTCCAAGCACTCCAGGCCCCACCCTCCCATCCACAATCACCAACACTAAATATTGTCCCTTCGGACCAATTGCTAAGGAAGGCTGTAGCTGGTGGCCGTGCCCCTGCGCAAGCTGAGAAAGTGGCACTGACAGACAGAAGCCTCATTTATCCCAGCCGAGGAGAGGGCTGAGATATCAGAGATTTGTTTAAAATGACAACATCAAGGCAAACTCAAACTTTCAACAGGAAGCATATCCGGAGAGAAAACTCCCTAAACGAGAGCCCCTCCCCACGGTTACTGGGGGAGCCTGCACCATCCCGAAGCCTGCCTGGGCTGCATCGCAGGCGGGAGGGGGCCCGGCTGGGGTCAAGCGGTAGCCCCGGCCTCTTCTCTGTCTACCAGCATCCTTCTCCCAGGAGGCAAGAGACGGCCGCTTTCCCACGCCCAGCTGGAGACTCAGGTCACCAGAGCCGGAAATCAATGCTAAAAATTCCCTCCTCCGTCCAGCCTGCAGCAAGCAGAGCCTGCGTTGCCTGACTGTGAGGGGAGCCCCCGTCCCGCCTTGCCCTCCCCATCTGGGCCGACCCTAGGGGCAAAATACACCACTGGAGTCAAGTCCTGGCTTCAGATCCCCAAATCCTGGGGTCCTTCCTCCTCCTTGTCCCCGGAGCTGCCCCAGGAGCTCCAGCTGGAGCCAGGAACACTTACCCAGGTAGATATCTCCAAAGGACCCACTCCCGATCTTCCGCCCCAGGCGGTACTTATTCCCCACGCGTAGCTCCATGATTCGCTCTTGCTGCAGAAGGAAGCAGAAACACCAGATTCAGAGAAATGGGGAGCTGGGGAAGGGGCCTGGTGCATGAAAGGCCAGGCAAAGCCACAGCCAACTTGGGAGACCAACAATCTCGCTCCTGCTGTCCAGGAAGAGATGTGGTCTCAGTTTGCCTGAGGGCAACCAGGTGTCAGGTAGAGCGTGCACGGCCTGCACGCCTGCATCTGGGGAATGGGTGAGGCAGGGTGAGAACAGGTTTCTGTGAAGCCAGGCAAGAGGCGGAATTATCCCACACCAGCCTAAGCAACACAGTGAGACTCCATCCCTACAAACAGAAAAATTAGCAGGGGGTGGTGTGTGCCTGTAGTCCCAGCTATGGGGGGTGGAGGGGTGCTGAGACAGAAGCATCGCTGGAGCTGTGACAAGTCACTACACTCCAGACCAGGCAATAGAGTGAGACTCTGTCTTTAAAAAAAAAAGTGGAATTACAGACATGGCCCCAGCAGAAACAGCCAAGCAAGCATCGCCTTGGGGGACACTCACTGGGGCCCCACCAACAGGCGCCTCTCAAGGTGGGGGCTAGTCACAATGCACCAAGCCTCTGAAAGAAAAATCAAGGATGAAGGGGGTGCCGAGAACCTGACCATCCTGGGGGCACCTCCATGGCAACCCCCGGACAGGCCCAACCTCCAGGGTGGGAGGACAAGTTGAAGGGAAGGGTCCCAGAGGAGCTCTCAGCCCCTCCAGCCCTCTGAAATGACGGTGTCCCTCACTGCCACCCCCAGGTTCCCACAGCCTGGCCTGGTCTTCCCAAGTACGGCCTGTGCCCAGACGTCTGACCCTGACAGCCCCAGTGTGCCCTGCAGGAGAGCATCTCACCCCACTCGGGGGAAAGGCAGGAAACACCCACCTTCCAGTCGTCCCCCTCCCCATGACACCAAGAACCTCGAACGGGCCTCTCTGCACACAACTCTTTGGATCAACTGCTCAGAGCTGCCTTCCCTTAAGAGTAGGAGGGAGGGTCACCCAGGAGGGCCCTTGTAGAGCAACTGAGGGGACAGAAGCCAGGTTTCCAGCCGTCTGCCCTGTGGGATGGGAGCAGCTCTGATTTGAGCAGCTTCCCTCCCTCCTGTGATTGACCCTTGGTGCCCCAAGCCCAGGGGACATCAGGGCCCAAGGCCACCCTACTGGCTGGGGGCAAAGGTCTGGGCACTCTGTGCTCCTGGCCAGCAGAGGAGGAAACTCAGAGGACTGGAGGCAGTTTGAGCTGTTGGGGGGAACAGAGAATGGGGGCTCATGAAACAGGTAGAAGGAGGGGAGCCCTGAGACCTTGAGTGCTTATAAGGAGGCTGGCATCAAAGACCATTAAGAAGGGGAGTTCCTTTTGCAGACAGCGTAGGCCTAGACAGGCCATGCCACCTGCCACCCCGCAGTCGGAGAAGTCTCACCTAGGACCTGGACAGGCTTCCCACTCCCACAGACAAGACCTATCTCATGCCAGAGCTGGGGAGCAAAACAGGAAGATGGCAAAGCAGCTGCGCTGGCACAGAGGCTCTGCCCCTTCCCCACGCCAAGTGTCGTCTCCAACAGCCAGACCAGCCGGGGCAGAGAGATGGGAGACATTGATCCCACGGCCTGGGCCCTCTGCCCCGGCACAGCCCAGGAGACATGCCAGCTGCCGGCGCCAGCACCCAGGTCCCTGGGAGCTCACTCGCCCTCCACCAATAACCACGAGGAGGGAGCCTCCACCCCTTGCCAGACAAACTCCGAGCTCTCAATCAAGGGCCGCAGCCCACATGCTTGGCCTGTCCCAGCCGAGGTGCCACGCTGCCAGCAGGACACACTCTACATTCGCAGGAAACCCACACGCCACACACCCCACGTACACACAGGTCCAGCTTCCCGAGTGTGTACACTCCAAGGGAAGAAAGCAAAGCAGGCCCACAGCGAGCCCTGCTGGGGGAGGGGCGGGCACACAAACACCCCCCAAAGTCTGTTTTCCGCCAACGCCAATTCAGAGACCACACACGGCAGCCGGGAAAGCCGCAGGTTAGGAAAGGAACATAAATATACCCGCATCCTATATTACATAAATACCCACGCCGGTTATATAAATACCCGTGCCCTCTGTCTGGGTGTCTTACATAAATATACTGCACATGACCCCCCAGTCTGCCCCACTCAGCGGGCTGTCTACAGGAAGGGGAGAGGGGGTGCAAACACCCAGCCCTGCAGGACACCCCCTCTGCTAGCCACCCAGACCCCTAGTCTCTCCTGCACACTCCAGGGGGCCAAGGCTCCTGGGAGAGCCGAAACTGAAAAGTGTCCCAGCACTACTCCCCACAAAGCCTCCCAGAGGAGAGGAGAAAGGCTTCATTCAAGAATGGGAGAAGCTTTCCGGTTCTTTTGCTGCGTCTCCCATGGGTAGGGGGTGGGGGGTGGGGGGTGGGGGACAGATAAAGGGGGGGGGGCGCGCAGATGTGAAGGTTCAGGAGTTTCAGCAGGTTAAAAAATTAGACAAACTACCAACCAGCACAGCACATGGGCAGTTTTTTCACTCCTTGAGCCCCCTTCCCCAGAGCCAGGGCCCTTGTCCCTGGACCATTAAAAGAAAAACTGAAGGGACACCCTAGACACAGTGGCAAAGGAGATCCAAACACCGGCATTTGTTGGAAGCAACTTGAGACACTGTATCCCTTCTCCTCTCTCCCCAAATCCTTCTCCCTGAGGGAGGTTATGCCAACAAGAAAATATGCAAGAAAACTAAGGGAAAAGTTGGGGAGGGGGCTCACCCCACTTTGAGTTTGGGTATTAACAGGGCTTGGGAATCCTCTCTCTAACCATAGCCAGGCGCAGTTTTCCGCTCCATGGAGACTTGCACAACACGAATTTCTCATGCACAGAAATGGGAGAATCCGATCTGATAAATAACCCCCACCCCTTTCTTTCTCTCCACAAAGGAAAACAAAATCGGTGGCCCGGTGACCACGCACCCCACGACCTCAGGAGCCCCAAACGCCCCCATCCAACACGCGGGAGCAGCCCTGCTGACCCCAGGTCTGGCGCACCCGGGCCGAGAGAGAAGGGGGCGCCGCCGAATGTCCGGAGAAACCCACAGAAGCCGGAATCGACAGTACCGGGCGGCCCCAGCACCCGGTGCCGGTGCCGGCCCCTCCCTCGGCGTGCCCAAATCACAGCGGTGGCCGCCTGGGCCAGCTGGGGCCTTGGAGGGTCCAGCCGGGAGGCGAGGCGGGCGGACTGCGGGGCCGCCCCCGCAAGCCTGCAAAATAACAGTCACCCTCCTCCTCGTCCCCAGCCGCGCCTTTGTCCTCGCCGGCCGAGCGGGCGGCGCCCGGGCTGCCCCCCCACAGCCCCGCGCGGACGCGCGTGTCCGCCTCCCTGCCCTCCTCTCCCGGCAAAAACAAAGAGGCGGGGGGAGCCCCGTTTCCCCCCAGGTTTGCGCCCCTCCGCGGGCCCGCAGCGCCCCAGTACTCACCCCGACGGGAAGGCGCCGGTGCCGGGCCGCTGCTCCGGGGGCTGCCGCGGGCGGGGGCGGCCCGCCGGGGCGGATGCCGGAGGATTCGCGGAGCCGCCCGGCGCGCCAGCCTCTCCCGGCCCAGCCGCCGCCGCCGCCGCCGCCGCCGCCGCCGCGCTCCGCTCCGCTCGGCCCCGGCCGGGCTCGGGCTCTGGGCTCTCGCCGCCGCCGCCGCCTCCCTCCTCCCGGCCCCGCCGCCCGCCCGCCCCCGCCTGCCGCCGGCTCGCGCGCTCCCGCCGGCGCGCGCCCGCCGGCTCCCATTGAGCCCCGGGCCCGCCCGCTGATGTCATCCCCGGCCCGCCGCCGCCGCCCCGGAGGATTTAAAGGGCCCGCGTCCCCCGCGCCCGGCGCTGCTGGAGGCCGCAGCCGGGAATCGCGGCCCTTCAGCCCCAGCACAGGGGCGCAGTCTTACGGGTCCTTGGGGCGGGGGGGCACCCACAGATAGGACCCCCTGATGCAGTCCTGGGCACAGGTGGAAAACATAGGGTGGGGGGGTGCAGAGGGAAGAGGAGGGCGCACAAAAAGCAGGGGGGTTGGGGAGGGTTTTAGACCAAAGCCTGCTCTCCCCTCTGCCGGGGTCTGTCTCTCAGGGCAAGCAGTGGCCCCCGCGAGGGCCGGTGGCATTCGCAACGCTGCAAAAGGAGATGTTAGACAGCTGGGGGACACGCCGCCTCCGGGTTCTGAACACAGGCCAGGCTGACTCAGGGGCGAGAGATTTGAGGGGACAGAGAGGGAGGGACCTCCACGACGCAAGGCTCAGAGAGGTAGCCTGAGCTCATGCGCTCTCCTCCCAAGGGAAAATTAAGGGTGACGACCTTTTTCTCTACCCCATCCCCTCACACAGAGAGACTCTCAAATCGTAATCTCACTGCATGACGGGCCCCACACACTGCGGTGGAACCAACACTTGAGTCAGGGCTCGAGTGGCACGTGTTCAGCCAAGTCACCTCCCAGCTCTGGGCGTGGGTTTCCTTAAACTAGGAATGGAAGAAGGACCCTGCTCTCTCTCCGCTGGTCACAGGGAGAATTAATGAAGGCTTCCCACCGGCTTCCAGAATAGGGTTATTAAAACAATACGTACGCTGTGCCATGCAAAGCTCCCAATTATGACACACGTCCATTCACACACACGGTTGTGACTGTGCGCACACGGAATGCCTGAGTGCACTGCATCACGCCCCGGAAGCACAGTGCCTGAGAAGAGTCACTTCCATAATAACCGCATCTTCCTTCGGGCCTGGCCGGCTTAGTCACACACTGTCCAAACTGGCAGGAGCCCCACAGACTGGATCCTTTCGCAGGCTAGGAAACTGTGGCCCAGAGAGGGAAGGGGTTTGCCCAGGACCACTCGGACTAGCAGGACGGCTGTTCTCCCAGGCGCAGCTGGGTCTGCCCACAGCCCATTCCCACGAGTGGGAGACGGAGGAGCATCCTCCCAGGAGAGGCCTGCAGCAGCCAATGGGGACCTGTCCTCAGGGCCACCTTCACTGAGCAGGGCGTCACCAACCAGGTGGTAGGCTTTGCTTGGCCTGCCTGGTGTTTTCTGCAGTTGTTTGGTTAATGGATTTCCAAAGTCTTAAAACTGGGAAATTTCATGTTACAGATCCATAGCCCCGCTTCTCTTGAGGCACTGAGTGATCCGGCAGCTCCGGGCCCACGTTCTCCCGGGCCCTGGCCATGCTTAGCTGGGCGGAGTCCACGGCCCGGTGTTGTTCCCTCATATCAGCCTGAACAGAGGGGCCAGAGGGGCGGTGGTCCAACTGCAGGGGGAGTTCCCCCATGTCTTCCTGCCTGGCCACCCCGACCTTCCTACCTGGGCCCTGCTCCTCGTCAGCACCGGCTAAGCAGCCAGCCCTGGGAGAGGCAGTTATCTCATTTAATCCTCTCAAACATCAACAGATTAAGTCTGAGGCTCCTCAAAGCACTTGCCTAAGGGCACAGATCTACTTTCAAGGAGGCTCCAAACTGGGTCTGGCTGGAACAGCTCCCCGGCCCCTTCTAAGCCCAGTTAGGACCCCTGAGGAACAAGTGTTAACTACACCTCCCATCCCCCCAGGATCAACATTAACCACACCTGTCCCCTGCCCTGATTTACCATCCAGGTTAGTCTGGGGGCTGAAAGGTCTTAAGATCCCACCCCAAAGCCTGCTACGGAAACCATAGACCCGCGTGTGGGTCCTTCTATAGAGCTTTGCAGCTAAGCTCTGAGGGGAAACAGACCCAGGCAAAAACAAGCCCAGGAGAGGAGTTCCTTCCAAAGTGAAAAAAATCTTACCTGTTCCAGAAGCCCTAAGGCCCAACTTCTCTCTCCGACTTGGTTCTCTGTGAGTGTCCTGAGAACTCTGACTTAAAAGCACAAAGGTGTGGCCAGCTAAAGTTCCCCTCCCTGCAACCCACCCAGGAGATGCGATCAGGCTGGGACAATAGGTGTGGAGCTGATCAGCTCTGGCTCCCAGGGTCCCACCCTGGGTTTCGGCTGCTCTGCTTTGGATCGGGGTAGTGGCTCTCATAGCATCTTCCCAAACTCACTTTTGTACCTGTTTCCTATTTTCAGACCTTCAGGACCACTTGGCATCCTGGAGCACTGGGCTGGGAGCTCAAGGGCAGCCCTGGAATGGGCAGATTGTGAAGGTGCAGCTGCGGATGAAACCAGTGCCCGGAGAAAGATTTCAGGACCCCCAAAGGAATCAGCCTTGGCTGTGGACACACGGATTTACTAAATGTCTAGGGCAGCCCTGAAAACAGCCCCCCACAATCTGTCCTCAACCCCCCTTAGGTTTCCTGACCTCAGCCCCTGTCAGTTTCCCTCTTGCTCACGGCCATGTGACCTCATTGGCCTCCTCTTAGAATGAGCTGGGCCTCTGGCCTCAGGCCCTTAGCCCTGGCTATTCCCATTGCCTGGCACACTCTTCCCTCAGAGAGCCACCCTGCTCACCTCCTTCAGGTGGCCTTCTGAGGAAGGCCTTCCCACTCTCCTGATTTAAAAATCTGACCCGGCCTGTGCGGTGGCTCACGTCTGTAATCCTAGCGCTTTGGGAGGCTGAGGCAGGAAGAATGCTTGAGGTCAGGAGTTCAAGACCAGCTTGGGCAACATAGCAAGACCTTAGCCAAGCGTGGTGGCTCGAGCCTTTAGTCCCAGCTACTCAGGAGGCTGAGGTGGGAGGATCTCTGGAGGCCAACAGTTTGAGGCTGCAGTGAGCTATGATGACACTACTGCAGTCTAGCCCGGGCAACAGAGAGAGACCCTGTCTCTAAAAGAAAATAAATAAACAAAATAAAAGTTTGACATCCCCCTGCCAGGGGCGCTGCCTCTCACCTTCTCTGGCCCTTACCACTATCTAACATGCTCTATGGGGTGCTTTTTAATATTTTTTTTTTTTTGGTCTTCATCCCCCACTTAGAGAACTAAGCTGCATGAAGGCAGGGAGTCAATGCTATTTTGGGCACCCCTGTGCTGCCAATACCTAGAATAGCACCTGGCACGCTGGAGGTATTTAGAAAATATTTGCTGAATGAGTGAATGAATGGACCGTGAAGAGACAGCCTCCTGCTCGCCAACCAAACATGAAGAGCTGTCACCCACCAGGTGCCAGGCCCTAGGGACACGTCGCTTGCAGTGACTCAGCCAGTGCTCACTCTGCCCTCAGAGGAGGTGGTGGCCTGCCAGAGCCTGTGCCCTTAACCACTGGCCCAGGCTGGTGGAGGACGCAGTTCCCAGACAAGTCCCCAGTGCCGCTCCACCGGGCTCCTGTCCCTGAACGCCCCCTCCCTAGAGAAGCGATTCCGGGCTCCAGTGGAGAGAGCTACGAGGGCCCGTCGGGCTCATTCACTGCACTCCACTGTTTCACAGACGGACACACGTAGGCCCCAAGAGGGAAACAGCCTTGAACACGGTCACAGGGAGCACGTGGCAGTAGCCCACCAGGGGTAAGAAGCTAGCTTCAGATGGTGACTCTGCCACTTAACCATGTGACACCAGGCAAGTTCCTTAAACTCTGAGCCTCTTTTGTGAAATGGAAATAATACAGATAATCACAAAAACAACTGAACCCAGAAGCTGCCATGAGTAAGAGGAAAACATTGATACTGCAGGATTACTGCTCTCAGGAGCGGAGCACAGTTCAGACCAGGCCACCTGCCTTGGGCTCCTCTGAGCACCACAGGCTGCGTCCCCGGCTCTTTCCTTCCTCTGGAGGGGCCACTGCCAGCTCCTTTGTCAGGGGACTGGGGGCTCGGAAGTTTGCAAACCTGGCTGGGCCAGGTAAGACACCATGAGCCTTGCCCACCTTGGGCTTGGCTCTCGGAGGCCCCTGCAGGAAGCCCGTGTCTCTGCCAAGAGCCCTGAGGGTCAGTGGCCCACATAGTCTCCAGAAGTCCCCCAGTCTGCCAGGCTGAAGACGCTGCCCTGGCGCGTTCTCCTTGTCCCCAGGCCCTTCCACGATATTCCACCCACCCCTGCTCCGCCCCCGCCTCTCCCTGCAGATGCTTCTTGGGGTGACCTCACCACTTGGCCATGCCTGGTCAGGCCGACCCGGGCAGTGGTTCCTCCCTCCTCAGCAGAGATGCAGCAGGGCGGGGTGGCTGGCCCGGGTTTGAGTCCTGGGTCAGGCACTGAGTTTCAGTGGGACTTCGGAGAATCCACAGCCCTCCTCTGGGGGCCGGCTGGCCTCTAAAGCTCCGTCTCCCCATCTGCAAGCTGAGGCAGGACTGGAGGGGGCACTAGCTGAGACAGCCTCTGAGGTGACTCGAGTCTGGGCTCCGTGGAAAGCATTCTCCCTCGCACCCCATGTTCAAAACAAGAGCCTTTCCCGTCAGCTCTACCTCCGAACCGTATTCCCAACCCAGCCACCTCTCACTGTGTGTCTTTCATCATATACCGCAGTGGCCTGCTAGCCAGTGACATATGGCCTCAGCCACGGAAAAAGCACCAGTGGCTCCTTCTTCTCCTAGCATGAAAGCCGCATTCTTTCCCAGGGCCTGCCTCAGACCTCATTTCAATCCTCGCTCCCCTCCCCAGTCTTCTTTCAGGTCCTCAGACATCAGGGCCTCTGCACTGGCTGTTCCTCTGCCAGGAACTACCTCCCTCCTCCCGGCCCCCAGTGCTGCCTCCTACTCACGGCCCAGATCACAACTCCAAAGTCACCTCCTCCCAGAGGCCTTCCTTGACCACACAGTCTTGAGTGCGCTTCCTTCCCCTCTGTCCTTCTCACCTGGGGATTCACTATTTTAGTTTCTTTATGGTACTCACAATGGCTGAGAATATCAACTTGTTCTTTTTCATGCTCTTGAACATAACAAGCTTCCCTCTAGGTGCTCCTGTGGGTGCCCATGAACACTTGCGCAATGAGCGGTGTTGGCTACAGTCCCGGGGGCGGAGGCAGGGCCTAGCACTTTCCATCCCTGGGCCAGAGCACGCCTAACAGCCTTCCCTCAGGAACAGGACTTGCCTTGGGGCTCCCCCCTTCTCATGGTGGGGTCTCCCTCCCTATCCCCCGGAGCTGGAGGTGGGAAAACCCCCTCAGCCTTGCCTGGGCTCGGTCTCCTTTGGGCACGCAACTCCCAGAGGAGCCAGGACAGTCTGTCACGTGTCCCACAGGCGCAGGGCACACTAGCAAGTCCCCCAGCACTCCCAGAGGGCCACCCTGCCCTGGCTTGGCTCACCCCGTCTGCTTCCTTCCTTCAACCTGGCCTGCCACCTCCTCGTCCCTTTGGGCTCTGCTGACCCCTCTGCTCAGCATAGCGTCCCTTGTTTGTGCTGCTGCCATCTCTCTCCAAACTTGCTCCTTCCTTCACGCTCTGGGAAGGCCGGGATCCCCATTCCCGGGACGCACAACCACTCATTAGCTGGGCTGCAGGAATTATGATTGCTGCGACTAATAACCCCAATCCCACAACAACACTCCGCCACTCTGCATAGTTGGTGCGACTCATCATCTCCTTGCCACATCACACGTCCGTCCACAAACATTTCCTGATGCCAACCCCTTGCAGGGCCTGAGACTTCTGCGCCGGACCCAGCTTGCCAGGAGTTGGCAATCCAACTGGAGAGGCCAACTGTACACAAGGGAAAGGACGGTCTAACAGTATTAGAGAGAACATGCTAGACAGCGACTGCCAGAGGACAGAGCTGTGTGGCCTGGGATCGGCAGGGGCACCAAGGCCTGGCTGGCAGCCCCTCCCTGCCACCAGAGCATCCTATGATACGAGCAACTATGGTTTTCTTAACTTTACGGGAAGCGCCACACAAATACAGCATGGAGACAAGTCCCTAACCACACCCCTACCCCAACCTGACTCCCTCCCAAAGCGGTGTCTGCAGAGAAATTCAGGAGTTGACTCTGGGTTGGACAAAGGGAGGCTGAGGGACTTAAAATTAGGTGGCATTTGAATGGGGGGAGATGACAGCCTGGGGGAAGGAACAGCCCCGGCAAGTGCTCTATGGTAGGAACCTCAGGTATTAGGGGGCGGGGGCCCACTTGGGGAGAGCAGTCAGATGGCACCCAGGAGCCCCCTCCCTCGGGGAGAAGCTGAAGCGAGGAGGGAGGGAGGGACCCTGTGAGAGGGAGCCAGCGGCTTTGCTCAGAACAGCTTGGAGATCTGCCTGTGGAAGGGCAGAGGACAAGAACACGCATTTGCTGGATGGATGGATGCCGTGCCAGGGTCCACACCAGGCACGTAGCACCGACTCTGGTTTAGCTCCACAGCCCTGCGAGCTGGAGATCGTTCTGCCGGTTTTACAGGTCGAAACCCGAGGTCAGGGAGTTTAAGAGAATCCAACCTAACATTCACAGCGGTTAGAAAGACCCCAGTATACTTTTCTAGACCCACCCTGGAGCCCCGCCCTGCCTTGCCTGGGCCCCGCTGCCTTTGTCTCTCCTTCAGTGTACACCCACCAGGGCCCACCCTCAAGGAGCACTCATCTGCTCACCCACTCTGGAAGCATCTGGGGTATTCTGGTGACCACTGAGGCAGCTGTCCCTGAAGTAGATGCCTGCACCCCAGTGAGTTCATTAAGTGATGTAGTGGGGTGTGGGGAGAAAACAATCAGAATTTGTATTCTTTATTTATTTATTTTTATTTTTTTTTTTTTTTGAGACAGAGTCTCGCTTTGTTGCCCAGGCTAGAGTGAGTGCCGTGGCGTCAGCCTAGCTTACAGCAACCTCAAACTCCTGAGCTCGAGCAATCCTGCTGCCTCAGCCTCCCGAGTAGCTGGGACTACAGGCATGCGCCACCATGCCCGGCTAATTTTTTTTTATATATATATATATTAGTTGGCCAATTAATTTCTTTCTATTTTTATAGTAGAGATGGGGTCTCGCTCAGGCTGGTTTTGAACTCCTGACCTTGAGCAATCCGCCGGCCTCGGCCTCCCAGAGTGCTAGGATTACAGGCGTGAGCCACCGCGCCCGGCCCAGAATTTGTATTCTTTAGATTTCAATCTT
>VSMD01039722.1:0-18669 GCA_008750895.1 Mirza zaza
CTCTTTCTGCCACACCATTCCTGCCTCCTAAGATATTGTTCACTTCATCAGGTTATAACTCATGAGTGCTTCCTTCATCTCCCACCAATCACACTGACCTTCAAACTTGTACCTTCATCTTTGTCTAGTAAAACAACCATTCCACCCTCTTTGTTTTATTTTTATTTTCTAGCTACAGCATTTGTTATTTAGTGCTCTTTGTAGTTGAAATATCTTAGTGTGAGTCTTCATCCTCGCTTCTTAGATTTTTCTATTTATTTGGAGTAGTTTTAAAATTAAACAATAATACATAAATAATACTTATACATGAGTCAAAGAACATAGAAATATTCAAAATTGCAACCCTGATACCTGGAGTAGTTTTTTCTTTACAGAACTTTCTTGGTTATTTTATGCATTTTTTTCCATATAAACTTAAGAATAACATGAAAGATATTAAGATTTTGATATAGTTATATTGAATTTGGTGATTATTTTCTCAAGAATAAACATCTTTATGATTTGAGTCTTTATATATAGATCAGGATATGCTTCTTTTATTTGTTTAGATATTTATGGGGGGGCTCAGCAGTTCATAATTTTATTCATATATTTCTATGCAGTTCCTATTATGTTTATGTCTAAGGTATTTATGATTTCCTGTGGATAGATTATTCTTTCAGCATAATATTTTCTAATTTGTTATGATTGATGCATAATATCCATGTGTTAGTCTTTTATTCAAACACTCTTCTGAATTGTGTTATCAATTCTAGTATATTTTCATATGTTCAGTTATTTTTATTGCATTTTCTAGGTATAAAACTGTATTGCTTGCAAATATCACTTTTTCTCCCATTCAGATATATGTATGTATATATGTATATACATATATGTGCATATATACCAGTATCTGAATATATCTATTTATGTATGAAATACACACATTTCTGACACGTACACACATTTTTATGGCATGTAACTTGTATTTTTCTAGATTTATTGTATCACTGAGGACCACTGTTAGACTGTGATATTGATAGCGACCCATTCTACTTTTTTTCAGGGGTTTATTTCATTGGACTTTATAGAAAAACAGATGAGTTTTTTTCACTAACTATATTGTCTACTTGATTCATTTCTACATTTAATTTTATTATTTCATTCCTTTTATTTCCATTGAGCATTTGTATTATTTTTCAGCTTTTGAAATTTTATACTTAGTTTATTCATTTTGTTATATTTACACACATACAAAAATGTATGCATTATTCAGGCATATTGTTAAGAGCTACATGTCAGAAAATTTTAATTGATATTTAGGTTATATTATATTGATCACACCTCCTTAATGGGGTCACGAGTCATATCAAGTTTTGAGGATAAGGGAAGATGACCCTGGATAAACTTTGTGATCCAGAGAATGAAAGAAATATTCATTACTTTCCATGTTAGTCATCTGTCTAAGTTGTGATGAGCTTCACAGAACCTGGGAGTTTCCACAGAGTAGATGAACAGGACTTAGGAATTTTCGTATGAGAAAAAAGTTAAAATAAAACAAGCCTTCTATTTCTGTTTGGAGATTTTGTTACAGTTGCTTTACACCCAAACTGGGTGCATTTCTAGGTCTACCCTCTCATCTTTGTGGTCACTTAAAAGTCAAGAAATTCTTTAAGGAACCTCAACAACAACAAAAAAGATAGAATTGTTTTTTATTAGAAAACATAAGCAAAATCAAAACAGGAGACCAAAGATTAAGATCAACATGTCAAAGAACACTTCTATCAACTCCTTATTTAGAAAAACATAAGCCTAGGAACATTTTGTTACTGCAATAAATAGAGCAGTCCCCTTAGCAATGTAGAAGCACTGGGAAGACTGGAGTCTGCCATGGAGCATGCAAATCAGGTCATAGGTCTACCCTGGTCAAGTCATCAGAGGAAGATTAAAGGAAATCATAAGGACATATCTTCCAGTCTTTCATGTGAGGTGATTGGGGAGTTTAGAGAAAATCCTAGAGCCTTTTATGGAATTATTGATGTAAAATTTCTCATTGGCATTAAATGAATATGCAGTTTTTCTCTCTCTACTAAGTATTATCTTCAGCTGGGTTTACTGATAATCAAACAAAGTAGAAATTATCTCCATCAATTTTAGGTAAAAGTAGTATACTGTACAAATAAATATATCAAAACCCTAAGCAATAGCACTTAAATGAGGAGGAGAAATCACAAGAATTCTAAATGACTCTTTACCAGACTTCTGAATTTTATTACAAGGCAATCTATGTACGAAAAAGTGATTTGTACTAAAAAAGGGAAATGTGCTATGTACAAAAGACTAAAAGTTGCACGTGGACAGTGGTGGACAGCCTAAACTTAGGTCTATTGCTAAGAAAGGAGGAAAAGCTTGGAACCTGAAAGACCAGAGCAGGACAGAGCTGACAGAGGCTACATATGGAGAGAAGAGTTTTCTCCCCAGTGTCTAGCCAAAGAACTGAGTTGAACAACAAAAGACCGCTCCATAGCAGTAGTGGTTAAAGACAGTGAAATGAAAGTGAGTCAGAACAAGATAATTTTCCCCCACTTGTACCGGATCGCTGTTGAGTGATCTTGAAAGTGCCAAGAGGAGACTTGAGTGAGGCGGGTCCCAACGTGACGCCCAGCCCTCTGCTTGCTCGCTGTGCTCCTCCCACACTCCGGCAACTTCAGGACATAGCCAAGATTGTCAATACCTCTCCCTATTCCTGTGCCTGTTTACAAGTAGAAATATAATGACAAACAGAGGAACACAAAGACTCTTTCTCAGCATAACATAATAAAATAATGTTCTTCCCTAATTGCATTGTGAGTGCGCCTTTCTGGCCATTGACTTTAAGGCCTCTTGTTGTGAAATGCCCATAAATAAGCAATTCATGAACAGTCCAGCTAAAAAGTCTGGGGAAAGCCCTGACCCCTCCTACTGGTGAAGGCGGGGAAACTGCAAAGACAAATTAGCATCTGCTCCAGGCTGACGGGCCTAGCGAGGCGCGCTGCCCGCAGTCCCTGGGTCCCGCGGGCCATCAGTCACGGCGCCCCTGGTGCTGCAGACAGGGAGTGGGCTCGGGTGTGCTCAGAGGGAAGCGAGGTAAACACCAGTTTAGGTTCAGTTAGGTTAAGATTTGGGGCTTCTTCCCTTCTTGGGAAAGTTATACTTAAAAACTGAAATCTTTATTAGCCAACCTTCAAAGACATTTCTCCTGTGAACGTGCACAGAGGTTATTACACTGTTCAGGAAAAAGGTGAAAGCTAAAGAAAACGGGAAAGTTGACACAATGAAAATAGCACATATCATTAGCAGAATGATTAAATCCACCCCCTTAAATAATCAGTTTACCTATTTTTTTTTCTTATTTATCTCTCCTTCAAGGGACTCTTCCATTAGTCTGTCTGCCAATTAGCCCCATAATATGCCACCTGGGTACTCTCTTCTGTGTTGTTGCCCAAAGAATCTTGGGATAACATTTTTAAGGACAATATCTTTTTGTAAGTAGTAAACCACAGAGATTAATAGCACCTCTATTCCAGACACAATAATAAAAAACAGCTGACCATATTTTTTAAACTCCTAACAATGGCTTGACTTGTCTAGCAATTGAGTCAATTAAGTTTAGATATCTCCAACGCTAAAAGCATTAAACTGAGTGTATAAATCAACCACATTTATACCAATCATTCCAATCACTGCTTAATCAGTAAGTAAAATTGCCATGCAAATATAAATCAGCTAACATGGTTAGACATGATGTTTGTTACACGTGGTAAATAAATTTTCCAACTCTAAATGACAGATACACATTTCAAACTGTGTTTTCAAAGACATAGGACCTTTTTTAAAAAAATTGCTAATGTAACTAAAAAATCAGGGCCGTACTAACTTCAAACAGGGACTGAAACAACATCTTATCCCAGTTTCTGTTTGCAGGTTACTCTGCCTGACAGAAAGAGAATTTCTCATTAGTTGAAAAGACAACCAACCACACACATTTCCTGCTTATGTCTTTGTCATTCTTAAAATTTTCAATATCACAGAAAAAAGAGATGCCTTGGGTCCCTAGGACAATTGTCGCAAATGTTGGGGAGGATTCTTTACTCTGCATTGACCCACAAATGATCTGGATGTAGGGATGGCATCTTCAGTTAGTCCAGCTTGGTTACTATGGCCACCCCATTTTGGTGGCTGGGAGCAGTTTATGGAGTATATGTGACCTGACTCCTAGGTTAACATCTGCCCACAGAAAACCCTATTTTAGCAATGCTGTGTGTTCTCACTGCTTTGATTTTAGACAAACCAGTTTGTACTAAAGAATGTCCTTATAAAACCAAGGAAGCCTGTCTAAAAGTTGATGATCCCAATAATTAAAGTTAGTGTGGCAAAGATATGGAGTCAGGAGCTAGAGCAGGAGACAAGTAGAGTCAGAAGAGTTGGGGACAAAGGACAATTTAATCCCCCATCTCCTCCCCAACTCCTCCTGCCTGGCACCTGTGCTTGACAATGGCAATAATTATCCTTACCCCAGGGAGCTCTCAGCTCTCAGACAGAAGAGAGGGGAACATGATAGGCAGCTCTACTATTTCAACACAGAGTTAAGTGTAAGAGAAAGAAATTCTGGACATGCCAAAACAAGACACACTGTTAATAAAAACCAATTTGGTTTCATCTCCAAACAATGGCAAGTACTACAAGCCTTATACCTACACCTGAAGGTGATCTTCTCATCAATATTGTTTTAGCTCAGCCTAGAAACTAAAGCATTTATTTAAATTATACATTATGGATTTTTTTATGTACAGTGATGTGTTAGGACTACAAAATCTGGTTAAAGGCACTGCAGTAGAGATGTTTATTTTATCTTTCATGGTTTCATTTTCTATAATGAATATGAGTATCAATCATGACCTCAAAAGAGATATAATAAATGGAGAGAGAATATCAATATCATTATATGTCATATATTTTATAGACAAATACTTGGCCTCAAGGACAGAGAAGGAGAAAGAAGACCTAAGCCTATATACATAAATGATAAATTTCTCACTCATAGTTTTTATAAGATTACAATAAGATTGTTTAGATATCTTTATCTTAAAATTAGTAAGAATTAATCTGTAATGGAAGTTTAAAAAGTCCACCAACAATCAACTTCTAATGACATCAGAATCTAAATCAAAAACTTTCACAATATGATGCAGATGTTTAACCCATGAAGCATGCCATTTGGGGTTTCAAATGTTATTTGAGCCACCAGAATCCCCCTGGGTTTTTCTATTGAAGGCAACTTAAATATTGAGAATTGGTATTTTAAATTTTAATATATAATAAAGTTAAAAGAAAGGCATAGGGCCAATTTTTAAATCATTTAGCAAATGTTATTCTCTCTCAGCAGAAAGAAGAAAATTCACTTTCCATTTTCCATGAAGAAATATGTACTATTTTCATTCCCTTTTTTTAAAAAGGAACATATAATGTTGAGGTTATTAACCAAGAAAATAAAATCATAAAAAGAAAAGTCTGAATTTAGTGTTTTCAAAAAATAACACCCGTTCCCAGTGAAAGTAGCCTTGTATAAACTGCCTCCCCACATAATTTCATTACCCTCATTCAACCCAGTTTGGTTTTTTTGATCCTTTCCCTTTAAGGATTTCTAAATTTCAAAAAAATAAAAAACTGTATTAATTATTTCATGCACCACTAAAAACCCAATAAAATATATTTTTGCACTTCTACTTCCTGACTTCGGAAATTTATCTTCTCATATTCTTGCTTTCTTCATACTATAGAACAAAACTATGGTGTATATTTATTTTTAGCATTTTCTTCAAAGTAGACATTAATTTATAGAGAGACTTGAATATATCTGGGTAAGAAGAGTAATATATGTGTGTGTGTGTGTGTGTGTGTTCATATATATATATGAGAATATGTATAATCAACTTCATCTTCATTTTAAGTGGATGAAATAATAGACTCTCTTCAGCTACTGAAACTTATTTTTCTGGTGGCGATGAAAAAAAAATGTTTGAAAAATATGTTCCAGGAGCAGAGAGAGAGAATGGAGAGAAAGCAGAATAAGGGAGAGGATTAACAGGCTTTGAATGAGTACTATGTACAAGAAATTCCAGAAACAAGTTTTTATAGTGAAAAGAAAGTACCGAATGAATATGTTTTTCAGTCTGCACAGAATCTTTACCAACTTCTACCATTTCTTTTAGGTCAGGCTTAATTTCTGTCAAGCTTTGAATTTATGAGACAGGAGCACTTTGCTGAGTTGCATTTACAGCCTGAATTTATAGTCCTGTCTATCCATTCCCTTCTCATTTTGTATGTCTGACTATCTAACTATTTGCTTGGATAATATATACTTGGAAATAAGGAACTGAATTCACTGTTTCTTAGGATGTGAAATAAATTTCCAAACACACATGTGAAGAGTTTGACTTAAAAACAGATATAAGCCATATAGCTAAATGTATAAGATTCTATTATAAATATTATAAACTTAGGTTCTTCAATATGTCTTCAATGCTTCTACTTGTGTCTACTACTGCATACCTAAGCAAAAGAGTAAATCAACAGTTTAATCCTAGCACTCTGGGAGGCCGAGGTGGGAGGATTGCTTGAGCTCAGGAGTTTGAAACCAGCCTGAGCAAGAGTGAAATCTGGTCTCTACTATAAATAGGAGGAAATTAGCCAAACAACTAAAAATAGAAAAAATTAGCCGGGCTGGTGGCATGTGCCTGAAGTCCCAGCTACTCGGGAGGCTGAGGCAGGAGGATCGCTTGAGCCCAGGAGTTTGAGGTTGCTGTGAGCCAGGCTGACGCCAGGGCACTCTAGCCTGGGCAACAGAGTGAGACTTTGTCACACACACGAAAAAACAAAACAGTTTAAGGGTTACACATATAGATTATGACATGCAGAAGGCCAAATTCTCCAATAAATCTTAATCACGTTCTCCATTAAAAAAACAAAAGAATATCCTTTTGTATTTTGAGGAAGGGAAATCCAATGAATTAAAATCAGCTTTCATCGCTCTCCTGTTCACTCTGAACCATTTGTTGCTCCTGCCCTCTGTTAGTCTCTACAAGAGCTATTATGGCTCTAAGGGAAGTTTATTCAACTGCTTCTCATCACATCCACCCACACAGATTTACATGCAAAGAGCTCAGGATGTCCAAAAACATAGACATTGAAAGCAGAAAGGAAGAGAGAAAGAGGAGGAAAAAAGTGAAGAAAACATTTTTGAAACATGTCCCAACCCCTTTGTAGTAACTGCAGCCCTTTACTCAGGTCATTTTATTGAAATTATTAGCTGTTAGAAGTTTTGCCATCATTATTAGAGTATGCTGAGGTCACCAGGACACCTCAAGCTTTTCGAAGGAAAAGAGAGAGGGAGGAAATAGCGATATTCCATTTTTTTAAGTAATGAGATGTGATGCTAAGTTAAGGTATCTATAAATATAAGAGGGGTCCCCAGTGAGATTGGCCTTAGAACTCCCCACAGTGGCTCTTCTGTGTTGTCCACCTTGGAGGGGTCTTCACACCGCTTGTTTGCATCTCCATTCACATCTCAGCCTAATCTTAAATCTTCTCCTTTTTTTATATTCTAGTATTTTGAAGTGATGGGGTTCTTCAGGGTCAGCCTGGTTCTACTTATTCATTCATCCCTTAGAGGCAAAAACACTTAAAACATATCAAACTTAAGAGAAAATACATAAAGTTACAAGATGCTGGATCAGAATCTTCTATCTTCATGGTGCTCACCTTGCCCATAGATTTCTTGGAGAGACTGCCACCTCCACAGTCCCTGTCAAAGGAAGCACTCCATAAAGTCCCTCATACAAAAGAGGCAGTGCTCTGACTACATACATGGACCCGCTGGTAAGAATCACTGGGACAGGGAGCACATATGACAGAGGAAACTGATCCTTAGCCAGACAAGCAGCTTGTGAGGTAGCCTAGCACTAGAGCTTGACCCAATAGCTACAACAAGTATTGGAATTGAGAAGCGATAGTGAGTAGGGAAACTCAAGAGAGAGGCAGGAAACTGAAGAGAAAGACATATACCAAATAGAGACAAAACAAATATGTGATTCTTCTTGACTACTAAGAGGGCCAAAAGAATAATAATAACAACAACAACTTGGTGGAAAAGCAGCCCTGGGTTCCTGAATGACCTTCCATTTCTTACAATGCTTCCCACTTGCTGGTCCTTCTCTGAGTGTGAGTAGGCTTACTCACCTTTCTTGAAGGCCTGCTCACCAGACTGAGAACCCTATTGTTCTCATTGTCATGTAAATCCTTATAATAAAACTCTCCTCCCTTGAAGTATGTTGAGTGGTTTCTCTTATTTGCAACCAAAGAATCTAACCACCATGTACCATCAGGGCTCAGTATCAATGTTGTAGTTTAAATCTGCAGGGTTTTGTAAATGCATATGAAGTGAAATAGATGACCACCAGCCTTGTCCACAGAGCTATGGGGCAGTGAAGACTTTGACACTGTACTCATGCATCTAACACTTCAGTTACCCTTTCTCTTTTGACGATTCACACAGTTGCTCTTACTTGAAATGGTATTGTCCTTGATCCCATTTTCTCTCCTTTTTCACAACCACCAAAACCTGATGATTCTACCTTCAAATTATAACTTCAATTTTTCCACCATACTTCAAATCCTCCAGCTTGTCCATGTTATCCCATTTCAAGACACTATGTCCCTGACTTCCACCCATGGAAACTGCCTTCTAACTGATCACCATGGTGTTTCTTAATGACATTCTTTCCAGCTTCCAATAAATTTATTTAAGTTACTTCTGTGTTTAAAATTCTTCAATATCATCTCCTTTCTCTTAGCATAAAAGCAAAATCTCTTAGCATAATCTTCCCAACTCTAAAATATGGCCCCATGTCCAGCCATTCACTACCAACTGCTTCATTTCTGTTCCCCAATTATACACTGTTGTCATTTTTTCCTCAACATGTTTTTTGCATCCTGTCACTTCAGCTGAAGCATTTCCTCCCCCCCCCCCCCACTGCCTCTACTCCCGCTCCACTCATCTGGCTTAATTCTTAATTCTAATTGCAATTTAAGAGTCTCTGTTTAAAACTCAGTTCTTCAAGAGAAACTGTTCCTGACACTGAAAGATAGATCAGGCTTCCCTGTTGTGTGATTTCTTTTCTTTTTTTTTTCTAATTTCTTTTTTTTTCCCAGCAAATTATGGGTGAACAAATGTTTAGGTTATTTATACTGCCCTTGCCTGACCCAAGTCAGAGCTTCAAGAGTGACCATCTCCTAGATGGTGTGCACCACGCCCTCCATATGTGTGTATATACCCGTCTCCTTTCCCCCCTGCCATCTGCCCAACTCCCGATGAATGTTATTACTATATCTGCACTTAAGTGTTGATCAGTTAATACCAATTTGATGGTGATTATATGTAGTGCTTGTTTTTCCATTCTTGGAATACTTCACTTAGTAGAATGGGCTCCAGCTCTATCCAGGATAATACAAGAGGTGCTATATAACCATTATTTTGGGGGGCTGAGTAGAACTCCATGGTATACATATACAACATTTTCTTAATCCATTCAAGTATTGATGGACACTTGGGTTGTTTCCACATCTTTGCAATGGTGAATTGTGCTGCTATAAACATTCCAGTGCAGATGTCTTATTTAAAGAATGTATTTTATTCTTTTGGGTAGATGGTCAGTAATGGGATTGCTGGATCAAATGGTAGTTCTACTTATATCTCTTTTGGGTATTTCCATATTGCTTTCCACAGAGGTTGTACTAGTTTGCGGTCCCACCAGCAGTGTAGGAGTGTTACTATCTCTCAGCAACCATGCCAGCATTTATTGTTTTGGGACTTTTTGATAAAAGCCATTTCACTGGAGAGAAATGCTATCTCACTGTGGTTTTGATTTGCATTTTCCTGATGATTAGAGGTGTTGAGCATTTTTTCATATGTTTGTTCTTCTTTAAAAAGTTTCTATTCATGTTTTTTACACACTTTTTAATGGAGTTGTTTGATTTTTTTTATTGTTGATTTTCCTGAGTTCTATATAGATTCTAATTATCAGCCCTTTAGCCAATGTGTAACATGCAAATATTTTCTCCCATTCTGTAGGTTGTCTGCTTGCTGTCATGGTAGTTTTCTTGGCTGTGCAGAAGCTTTATTTATTTTTGTTGTTGCTATGATTGCCTTTGGGGTCTTCTTCATAAATTCTTTGCCTAAGCTAATGTCTATAAGAGCTTTTACAACATTTTCATCTAGAATTCTTATAGTTTCATGCCTTAGGGTCAAGTCTGTTATCCACTGTAAGTTGATTTTTGTGAGAGATGAAAGGTGAGCATCCTGTTTTAGTCTTCTACAGTTTTCCCAGTACCATTTATTGAATAAGGATTCTTTTCTCCAGGGTATGTCTTTGTCTGCTTTGTCAAAGATTAGATGGCTATATGAGGATGGTTATATATCTGGGTTCTCAGTTCTGTTCCATTGCTCATTGTCTCTTTTCTTGTTGTATTACCATGCCATTTTAGTTACTATATCCTTGTAGTATAGCTTGAAGTCTGGTAAATTGATGCCACCCAATTTGTTCTTTTTGCTTAAGATCACTTTTGCTATATGGGGTCTTCTCTGGTTCCATACAAAGTGTAGAATTATTTTTTCTAGATTGGTGAAAAATGATGTTGGTATTTTAATAGGGATTGCATTGAATCTGTAGATCACTTTAGGTACCGTGTTTCCCTGAAAATAAGACTGGGTCTTATGTTTATTTTTCCTCAAGAAGATACCCTAGGGCTTATTGTCAGGAGATGTGTTATTTTCCCCTCAAAGGCTCAGCTTGCAGCATGCACAGGATGGCTGGGACTTGACAAGGGGAGCCAACCTTGTTGGCAGGGCTGCCTGCACCTTTTGGGTCACCTCTGGGATAGTAGCTGTCATGATGGAGCAGATGAGAAGGGCTGCTCATCTTTACTGCTCCATGATGAATTGCATGGGTTTTGCAGATACACTGTGTAGCCACGTCCATCACTAGGTCTTATTTTCGGGGTAGGGCTTATATTGTGCAAATGCTTAGAAATTCTGCTAGGGCTTATTTTATGGGTAGGTCTTATTTTGGGGGAAACACAGTAGTATAGACATTTTAACAATGCTGATTCTGCCAACCCATGAGCATGGTATGATTTTCCACCTGTTTACGTCCTCTGCTATTTCCTTCCTCATTGTTTCATAGTTTCCCTGCAGAGGTCTTTTACCTCCGTAGTTAAAAATATTCCTAGGTATTTTGCTTTCTTTGTTGCTACTGTGAAGGGTATTCAGTCTTGATTTGGTTCTCAGTTTGGTTGCTGTTGGCGTATAGGAGTGCTACTGATTTCTGTACATTGATTTTGTAACCTGAGACATTGCTGAAGTTGTTTATCAATTCCAGTAGTCTCAGGGCAAAAATCTTTGGGGTTTTCTAGATATAAGATCATATCATCAGCAAAGAGTGAGAGTTTGACCTCTTCTGCTCCATTTGGATACCCTTGATTTCTTTCTCTTGTCTGATTGCTCTGGCTGGGACTTCTAGCATTATGTTGAGTAGAAGTGGTGATAAAGGGCAACGTTGTCTGGTTCCCATTCTAAGTGGGAACACTTTCAATTTTTCCCCATTCAGTATGATGTTCGTTGTGTGTTTGTCAAATATGGCTTGTATCATTTTTAGGTAAGTCCCATCTATGCCTATTTTGTTAAGAGTTCTTATCATAAAGGAGTGTTGAATTTTGTTGAATGCTTTTTCTGTGTCTATTGAAAGGATCATATGGTCTTTGTTTTTTATTCTATTTATGTGGTGAACTACATTTATATATTTGCATATGTTGAACCATCCCTGCATCTCTGGGATGAAGCCCACTCAGTCGTGATGGATTATTTTTTCGATAAGCACCTGAATTCAGTTAGCTAGGATATTTTTGAGAATTTTTGCTTCTATATTCATAAGGGATATTGGTCTGTAGTTTTCTTTCTTTGTTGCATCCTTTCCTGGTTTTGGTATCAGGGTGGTGTTGGCTCCATAAAATGTGTTGTGCGCGATCCCTTCCTTCTCGATGCTGTGCAGTAATCCCTGCAGGACAGGCACCGGCTCTTCTCTGTAGGTCTTACAAAATTCGGGTGTGAAACCATCTGTTCCGGGACTTTTCTTTTTAGGAAGGTTTTTTAATTGCTGCTTCAATTTTGATGCTTGATATTGGTCTGTTCAGGAATTCTATTTCTTCCTGATTGTGCCCAGGGAGGCTGTGTGTTTCTCAGAATTTGTCCATTTCCTCCACATTTTCCCGTTTATGTTCATAGAGGTTTTTATAGTATTCATAGATGATATTTTGTATATTTGTGGTGTCAGTTGTAATTTTTCCTTTTTCATTCCTGATGGAGCTTATTAGAGTTCTTTCTTTTCTGCTTCCTATTAATCTAGCCAGAGGCATGTCAATTTTGTTTATTTTTTAAAAATCTGTGGGTCACAGCTAAAGCATTCTTGAAAGGAAACTTTATATCCATAAATACCTACATTGGAAATACAGAAAGATCACAAATAAACAATATAATGAATAATCTGAAAGAACTGGAAAAGGATGAGCAAAACGACCCCAAACGCAGCAGAAGAAAAGCAATAACAAAGATCAGAGCAGAACTAGATGAAATTGATAACTAAAAAACTATGCAGAAGCAATAAATCAATCCTGCTCTCAAGCACCACAAATTCTGTTAGCAGGGGTCAAATTTACATTCTCTGCTTCTGGGCAAAGCTTCCAGGGAGGAGCTTAAATGTCCTCACTCAGCCAAAAAGTCTGCATGTGGGAGTGGGTCTGTCCTAGACCTGCAGTCTGGAGCATGCCTGGCTCCTTTCCACACTCTCCTATTCCATGATTTCCCTTGGGTCTCTGCCAGCAGGCAGGACCTCAAGCCAGTGGGCCTACCCTGGCTGTGATGCCGCTGGGAGGATTCCTTCCCCGGATCGCAGCCTGGGCTGGGCACACAGCCCTCCCATGGGAGGAGGGTTGCCCCTTGTCACACTGATCCGTCCCTGAAGTCACACGCACCTCTGTAGGCTCGTTCACAAATATCCCTTCTGTGCCTCCGGGCAATGCGATCAAGACCTGAGTGTACAGGATCTGGTCTTCAGGCCTTTCCCCGGGCCCCAGGGATCAGTCTCTGACACTGCCAGGGAAAAGAGTGCTGGTCTCAAGTCACCCGTGGGATGCCCAAGCTGGATGGAGATGTCTCTGCCTCAGGATTTGCCCCTCTCTCCTTGAATCAACAGGCAAAAAGCACCTGGGAGGGCTGGCGGGTAGGGAGCTCACTGTCTAAGTACCACTTAGTCTGCTACAGGGCCCCAAAAGGAAAGGTCCCATTTCCTGCAGAGGCCTCTGGGTGGTGGCTAAATTGTCTCTCTCAGCAGCCGCAGGTAGGGAAGGGGGATGAGAGAATGAAGCAATATGGTGCCTGTCCATCGGCTTGGGTCTGCGGGGTGGGAGGTGCCCCGAGGGAGCTGGGAGCTTGGCACCCTGTTTGCAAGAGGCTCACGGCTCACTGGCAGCCCTTGTCTCTGGGCTGGTGTTGGCAGGTCTCTCCAACTGCTTAGGAGCCCACCAGCAATCTGAGATGCAAGGAAGGAGAAATTTAACCACTCTACCTACACTTGTTGCTGTCTCCATGCTTCTCAGGGGCCTTTCTCCTTCCAGTTCTCCGCAACCTCTTTCCATGGAGTCTCCTGTAGTTTCAGGCACCTTGCCTTCTGACTCTCATTGAATCTGTGTTTGTCTACCTGTTTATTTTTTTTTTCACTCTTCTAAAATCTATCTTTCTTGCAAAGACACTCTGGCTGGCAGTTTTTCTCATCTGCCATCTTGCCCATCCAAGTCTGTTGGGTGATTTCAATCATCCTATATTATATGTCCATAGCACTTACTACATTTGTGAATATAAATGGGACTCTAAATCATTTTGTATTTTAGGGTTACTCTTCCTTTAATATCTATAAGTAGAATTTAGTTCCTGACTTCCAACATTATGTGATAATTGTCAGATGTATTTCCCTCCAAATCTCAAATATGTTCGAGATGTTTGAATGTAAATATAGGCTATGTAATAGTCTCAAAATTGACTTTGTTCTGCCTAATTTATCTCAGCCATCTCATATGGATCCTCTCTTTGATCTCCAGAAAAGCCATCAGGAAAATTTCCTAAATAACAACATTTATTTTCCAAAAAGTAACAAGATTATTGTAAACATTTATTTTTTCTTGTTGCTATACTTGAATGATGCTGTTTCTTTCATGTCTCTTTTCTCTACTAGTCTATACACACTGTGAAGGGAGAGGCCACATATGTGTTCTACGTTTCTGAATCTCTAGAATTTAGCATGGTGAGAATAAAATAAAAGCCCAGTATATATTAATATTTCTTTGATTAATAAGTTAATGTGTGCTTGGTACATCTTCTTAGCATTGATTGAAAGGCATTGCTTGATACCATCCTTTACCTCCAGCTGCCCCTAATGACCTGTCTTTTAGGAGTTGAGTACTAGTCCAGAATGAAAATCCTTCTTTTGATTGTAGAGTATGTGGGGATGATGCTTAGGACTGGACTGAGAATGGGAAAGTGTCTGGTCTGCAGACCTAGATCTGGCTCCATGAAACCTCCTTTGTCCTCACCTGTTGCCTGCACCCTGGAGCAGAGTCAAAGAAATCAGAATGATAGTAGGAAAGATGGATAAACTGAGAAGAAACTTATGTTGAAGCAGAAGCAGCCCACAGGGATGGAGTGAACACTAATGCACATAACGAACACATGTGCACAGAGATCTGTGCGCTGTCTGTTAGTCATGGCTGGCGGTCAGGACTGCCAGCACCACGGCACTCCAGGCACCAGGCAGCTCATCAGCTAACACAGCAACCCACTGCAGATGTGAACGCTCAGTCGCGTTGCCTCCATCTCGCACATGCAGAAACAAGGCTTGGACCACAAAACCTGCCGAAGACCTAGCTGGTGACCAGGGGATCCAGAATCTGAGCCCTGGTAGCTCTGACCTTTTTCCTTCCTTCTCACACTATCAATTATGTTTCCATCATGGTCAGAAAATGTGGGGATTGTTTTAAACAACTTCCTTTTGACCAAAGGGAATTATTTTAAATTCCTCTGTGCAGTTTACTGTAAAGAGGTTCCTGGTCCAAAAGTTTGTTCACAAACGAGCGGACAAAGTTCTTTGTTAACTGTCACATATCCTTGCTGCTTATCATGATGTTCTGCAAATTAGCCCTGCAACCTCCCTGAGGAGGTTTCTTTTCCCTTTTAAAAAAAATTTCTTGATTTTTTTGAATTGGCACATTGTAATTACACATACTTATGTGGTACAATTTTGTGTTGTCACCCCAAAGAAATGATAAATGTATGAGGTGATGGACACGCTGAATGCTCTTATTTGATCATTATATAACATACATGTATCAGAACATCAAATTGTACCCTGAGAAGCTCTCTCATCAATGTCTTCTTAACATTGAAGATGTCGTGACTTACAAATGAATGTGCATTATTTTTTAAGTTAAAACACCAAAAATGTTGAAAGGATTTATTTGATTTAAGCCCTTGAAAAGAAATAAAGTTTTGAAACCATTCTATAAATAATTTACAAATAAATGTGACTTTATTTTCCTCAGTTATCTAAACATTTAGGTGAAAGTGGATTTTTTAAAAATTATTTATTACATCTAGAGATTTCCCCAGCTGCCCATTTTATTCATTGGAACTGAGGATGCTTCTTAGAAGGAAACCTTCATAATAAACATGCTTTTAAATAACAAGTGACTAAAATATACAACGTTTTGTGGCTTGTATGTTATTGTGTTTGTTTGATTACAGACTATCACACACATTTCTTCCATATTAGAACTTCTCTCTTAGGTGTATTATGCCCGAGTGTTCTAAACACATTATTTATTCTGTTTCAAGTGTCACTGGTATAACAATAAAAAATGTCCAATATTGGCCATTACAGGTTAGGTTCAAATATGAATAACACATGACTTCCAACAAGCCAAACCCTTGCACCCTATTTCAGGTAGGCAGCGTTTCCTCCCTTCTCTTTTCACTGGACACCTGCCTGCTGTCACAGTCCCAGGCGCCACACACCCTGTTTATTAGTGTAAAGGAGTTTACCAAGGGGATTTGTTTTATGCTTTTCTTTGTCCACCGAAATGTAGTTTACTACTCTTTTAAAAAGTGGCTTCCCCAGTGTATTCACACTGTGCTTCATTACCACTGCTCTGTGACACTACACATGACCCTCAAAGTCACCTTATCCACTGCCATACTGACTTTTCTTTCATGAATATTACACACAGGCACTTTAATTATTAATTTGATTTAGAACTCAAAAATTTGTTCTATTCACTTTTTGAAGATTCAAAATATTTTTCAATTTTACATTTTGATAATCATGTTCTTCAAAAGAACTCCACTTGCATCAAATTCTATAGCAATGTGTAAATTCGTCTCCACTGTGGGACTGTTACTTTAGATTCATGGCTGTTACTTAGCAAAGTGGAGAGAACACATCTTGCTTTAATGTAATTTCAACATAGTCTCTAGCCTGGCTGCTTGAACAAACTGCATACCATTACACTGATGTTCTATTTACAGAAAAAGTCTCATTATTTAGCATTTATGTAAACTGCTTGAGTAGTTTCCTTAGAGACCCATCAATCCAAACTAAAAATATGCCCTGCCATTTTGCCTAATGGTACCACTACCAAGTCTCTTTCTCGTGGTCCTGACATACCTTGGAGTAAACTAAAGAGCACAGAACTAGAAAATCCAGCTCATGTGACACAGCCTGTGGCTAATATACCTCCCTGGGGCTTAGGAATCATATTTTAAAAGCTATAATTTCTTTCCCGGAGCCAATCACACTCTCCAAACAGCGATCTTTACTCCTCACGGGAACACCGTGACATTCTTCATCCAAGTGTCTTCATCCTTTCAAATGTCTCACAGTACCGATTTCTGGCCCAAGGCCATGTCCTCAAGAAGCAAATAGTGTCTCTTGATCAAAATAAGAAAGCCCTGTCTTCAGACTCATCACCATCCCATTCCCATTTTGCACTAGAAGAATAGCTTCGTTTGGCTCGCCGCGTGGAATGCTCCTTTCCTGGCCCCAGATATCATGAACACTAAATTCAATTACATGATGGAGAGTATGATGTGGATACTGCTAGAGCTCTAAGTGGGTCAGTGGGACCACGCACAAATAGAATAATCAAAACCACAGTTAGTGCACAATGCTCATTTGGGCTTGTTAAGGAGCCATTGATGGAGGCTGTGGATACTGTTAGAATGAATCATGCTGAGTCTATTCTGATCATATAAATGAGCTCTTGAACAGTGCGAGAAAGAATGATACACTCAGTTTACCTTGGGTGCAAAGGATACGTAGGAAAGTAAGGAAACAGCCAGTGCTCAGCAGAGAACTCCCATTCCGAACCTCCTATTAGGCCACTGGTTTCTAGCTCGGGCCCTTGTCCCTGGTGGAACAAGCTTTTATGAGGAAGGTACAGTTAAAAGTCACACGGAATGAAATTACTAACTAATATTACTATCTGGGAAGTAGAAACTAAATGATTCACAGAGGTAACTAAAAACTCTATGAAGGCAGAGTCCGTTTTCAAAAGAGAGGACTCTTTAAGAAAGAGATGGTGACTGATATATTTTTCTCTACTTATTAGTTTTTTAACAAATGTCCTTTTGTTTCAATGTTAACAAAGTAGTTGCTTAAGACAGCACCTTCCGGATGGAAGCAGAAATGAGACACTGACGGAGTCGCTGTCACTCCTCTGCGCAGCATGTGCAGGGAAAACTGTTTCCGGATTATCTTTCTCCTACGGGTGGTCACAGGAATAAAAGAAAAAACATTATTAGCTGCTCTGGAATGGAAGGTGGGAGTGAGAGGAGGAAGGGCTGTGAAAACATTTGTCTAAGGCTGACCTTGGGGGATGTTGGGGACGTTTGGTTTGTTTCGGTTTGGTTTCATGTTACTGCATTTTATACGTTATTAAAACATTTGTGATTTAGGCTTACGATATCATCAGAATGAAAGATGTCCTGGTTTCTGTCTCTTAGGTCAGTGATCAGCAGCTGGAGAGGCCCTTAAGTCTTCTAGCTTCATCCCTGATGTTGCCTATGATATAAACCACAGCAGTTACCTCTTAATGGCTTGTGAATAGAGCATACTCACAAAACTGGAAAGATATTGAGTTTCTTCTTGCAGACGGCCAGGTGCTGTTGTACAGACCTAAACAACTCTACTTTCCATATCATTGTGTCAGACGGTGATGCGTTAAAATTGAATAAAAACCTCTTATGCAAAGAATAATCTCTCTTGATGGGCATGTGACATTTTATTTTTAAAGTATTCAGCAAGTAGGCTGGGCACAGTGGCCTGTACCTGCAGTTCCAGCTACTTAGGAGGCTGAGGTGGGAGGATCACTTGAGCCCAGGAGTTCAAGTCCAGCCTGGGAAACATAGTGAGACTCTGTTTCTTTAAAAAAAATAAATAGCAGGTAACTTATAGTAATAATTATAATTATATACTGATAATATAGCAGACAGTG